>OX375877.1:115715994-115995994 GCA_947359465.1 Metellina segmentata | reverse complement strand
CTCCGTAGACATCGAGCAGACGATGGTGAGAGTGGAATACTACGCAGCGACGTAGGGGACGACGAATGGGGAACGCGCGAATCCGTTGCGTAACCATGTGTGATACAGGTAAGGAACGGATCGGTCTCGATGGCTACAGCACGGGACTGTTTTTAAGATTGCAATCACCTCTCCTGGTGTTTCTTTTCAAACGTATCGCAAACTATAATCTTCCTTTGTGTAGTGTAGCTCAAAATCGCGTGGTGTTGTCCTAATATCTTTCCCTTCCCCCGGTCCGTCCCAAAGCGTGTGTGTTTGGAGAGTTGGGTGCCAGTTCAGGTCATCTGACCGTGGTACAAAATGATGGCGTTATCCCTGGATCTTGGGGTTTGGGATCTTGGGTATCCTTGAGGTTTGATCTCGGACCGTCGCCAATAGCCCACTGCATTGCTCTAGTGCGACGTTTAATGAAATACCTCCCTTTTTGTAGTACGTTATATCTGGCCGTGGCCTCAAATGTGATCACTTTGGCGTGGTGTCGAAGTTTGGAGCGTGGTTCAAAATGACGGCGTTGTCCTTGGATCCTTAGGGTTTGATCTCGGACCGTCGCCAATAGCCCACTGTATTGCTCCAGTGCGACGTTTATTAAAATACCTACCTACATTTTTGTAGTACGTTGTATCTGGTCGGGGCCCCAAATTCCATCACGTTGGCTTGCTGTCGAAGTTTGGAGTGTGTTTCAAAATGATGGCGTTGTCGCTGGATCCTTCTTTTGGGGTTTGATCTCGGACCGTCGCCAATAGCCCAATGTATTGCTCCAGTGCGACGTTTATTAAAATACCTACCTACCTTTTTGTCGTACGTTATATCTGTCGTGGCCTTAAATACCATCGCGTTGGCGTGCTGTCGAAGTTTGGAGCGTGGGGTGCCAGCTCAGGTCATCTGACTGTGGTACAAAATGATGGCGTTGTCCCTGGATTTTTCACTTGGGTTTGGCGACGACCATGGGTCGTCGCCAATAGCTCATTGTGTCGCTCCGGTGCGATGCTAATAGACTACCTACTTTTACATATTATTTGAGTGTCGGTCCTTTGGGGCACATGCCTTTTTGTGTGTACATGCACACTAGATACTTGAGCGATCTTTGCTTCACCCATGGGGTTTAGTAAACACTGGGGTCGTGCTCTCGAAATAACCAAGCGATCTCTTCCTGCTTTCACCCCGCTATGTTCCCCAAGCGACATTTTTTTACTTGACATTGTCTTGTGTTTGACGCAGCTGTGCCAAATATCCTTGTGCTATAAAACGCCAACACGAAGACAAGCTGTTGTTATATTTCAATATTTAAAGAGTCATTTTCATCAAGTTTATGTGTCTTAATTTCGCTCTTCCTATTGGAATCATAACACAGGAATATTTATCTTTTAACTTTCTCATAGAGTTTTTTTCATTGTAATTTGTGGTTTAATTTATCCAGCTATTCTCATTCATTATCTCATTCACTAATATTCTCTGTTGTGAGACTGTAAAATTGTAGATAACCAAAGAATGATTGAGATTTGGGAGAATCATATGATTACAACTATTTTCATTTGAAAGCAAAAGCTTTGGTGCTATATTTGGCTCAATTTGGACAAATATGGTCTTTGTGGTGTAAAACAAAACAGTCAACAAAAACCTTGTTGTAGGATTTTTACAACAATATTTCTGCCTTTTCAAGTTGTTTAATTATGATATAGGAAGATAAAAATAATCATTTTACAAATCTTCCCGTGTCAGGCAAGAGGGTTAAATCAAATGGCTACTTTCAGAATCTTGAATATTTCTTTCTCACAAATATTCAGGAAGAAAAACAGCACACCATTTACAAATAATTTCAATTTGAATTCGTAGATTCATTTAATTTTGATTTTGAGCATATATTTGTTTATAAATCATAACGATGCACTTGACTCCTTTGGTTCCATCAAAATTAGGACTGAATCCCTTTGCCATGACAGAAGAAGTATACCCATTAGAGGTTAGGATTATATGTTAAGTCATTAGGAAAAATTTAGCTTGACAATATATGGCCCTTGCCATAAATCCCAACTACCCACCACAGGGAAAACAGCTTTATAATAGCTGATCTGTCCATGATACACATGATAATAAACCTGATATTTCTGTTTACATCCATACTAAAGAAAAATTAGCATTCTTCCACTGTTCAGATATTTAACTGCCAAGTTATAAATAAACTATTTGTTGTGTTAGGAAAGCAGTTGTACATAATATGTAAATAGATTAGCCAACTTGTGTGATAAGGCCTAAGTGGTAAACAGGTTATCATGTCCGGGCAACCACTTCAGACTTTTCAAGTTAGCTAATCTATTTACATACTACAACTGCTTTCATAGCATAACAAATAATTTATTTATAACTTAGCAGTTACAATACTAATTTAATTTTATAATACGGATGTACTAATTTTCCTAAAGTAGTTATGTAAACATAAAAGACAGAACTCAGTTTATTGTCATATGTATCATGCGCAAAGCAGCTTTTCTAAATCTTCGGTCATTGTGCACAAGCCATAGTGTGCGCATCCTATCTAAGAAACTATTTTTTTAATGTTTCGTTGGGCTTTATGGCGCAAGGGCTATATTTGTCTAAGCTAAGAAAATATTAATTCACTAGGAAAACCAATGACTGAGTGTATTGTGTATAATGAGTGTAGTTATAAACATGATGTTATTTTATCCTCCTTTATCACATAATCCAACTTAGTGGGCGTCTCATATTGGAAGCAGATTACCGCATGGATCACAAACTTTAACTTTCAGTGTTATGATCTTTGTTTAGTTATTGTTTTACTCAAAAATTGGGATAGTCTTAAAAGCCAACGGGAGAATATATAAGTGTATCGTTGGGATTATCCTTTTAAAGAATAGCAAATTACAATTATTTTTAAATCTCGATTTTTTTTTTAATAAACGAAGTACCTAGATCATTTCGAGATTTTGAAGAATATCCGAACTTTGTCTTGAATCCGTAAAATTTAGGTTCTGCGATTCTGTATGTCAAAAAAAAAAAAAAAAAAAAAAAAAAAAAAAACCGAACAAGAAAACTAATGTTTTTAATCGCTATGTTAGCATCTTGTAATCATTGTATACTTTTCATTAGAATATAGCTTATTTTATCATTAAGACGTTCAAAAAATAAGAAATTCGTGTATTTATAAACATTTGTACTTAACATTGCTTTCTCATAGTTTAAGTTAGACCTGTAAACAAGGCATACTTTTTTTAATGGAGTCAGAGGTATCATAGATCAAAATCTTGATAACTGTTATTGAGTCATCATCTTTTTTCTGTTATTGTCTTTCTCTAAATGTGGTTACGTCTAAAATCATGATATCCTTTACCCTTCAGGAATAGGAAATTGCTTCCAAATTAAAATTTCGAAAATTTTGTTTGATAAACTTAGTATATTTTGAGATTTTGAAAGTTCCTTGGAGAAATGGTTGACTTGAATTCACAGTAAATTAAAGTTGCTCTGCATTTCTGTCAATTAGAAAACAACAAACTAATGTGTTTTATTTTACTACTTATCAGTGTATATATGTCATTATAATCTAGCTCATTTTATCCTGGTTGCATTTAAAATATGGGGTTTGTAAACATGCAAACCCCATACAAGCGAGCTGTGCCCAAATTGTTTTTTATTTATCTCGAATATCAACAATGCTGTTTGTATAATTAAACATACTGAAGTTTTTCAACTTGTGGGTGTAAACGATTTTCAATAGCGATTAATTAAAACTTTTTTTTCATTTTGTTCCTTTTTGGAAAACATAAAAATTTTAAAATTAGATGTACCAATGAGTATTTGTATCGTGAACCTTTTTGCTTCTTAGATATAAGTCATCTATACTATTCCCTTTTTATTGAGATAAAACTATAAATAATCCTATGGAGATAGAATATAATCCTAAATGGAAATTAAAATACAATTATATAATTATTTTGCATTATTTGAAAATTTAATCAACTGTTGAGATTTGAAGCAATAAAAATTTGACTAATTTTCAATGAAAGAGTTTTTAAAGTGTTACACACACAAAATGAAAACAATCGTTTAAGATTTTAATATCAATGAAAAATTAGTTTTAGCTAAGATCTGAGTAATGATATTGTCATAGAAAATTGCTTTACTCCGTTAGGATTTGTACCGAAACCTGATTTAAACACTAACAAAATTATCTATTTTTTAATAAAAATGCAAGTATATACAATACAATTTTCATTCTATTCAGCATCTCCACTCTAAACGTCAGCATGTCTCTACAAAGTTATTTGATTTTCATACATTTCTGTTAAAATGCACTGTAGTTTACAGTATATCATTGTGAATCACTTTAATAATCAATATCAAACTTCAATCTTTATTTTAAGTATTAATAGTTATTACTATTTTCTTTAGTAGTTAATTTTATAATTATTATTTCGTTGTTTATATCAATCACATTTCTAACCTTGTTTACTGTTCGTTAACCATCCATAAGCTTTCAGCATTAGTTGTATTTCCAATAAAATAACTTTAGTATACATTGAATCGTTAATTTTTTTTTATAGTTATGCATAAAGTAAAAATTATACTAAATCACTAAGCTAAGATTCATTGAAAATATTCATGTTTATTAAACAATACTATTTATACATATAACAACACTGTGATCGATAATTTAAATCATTTTGTGAAACAAATTATTCATGATGCACGCTAAATTTTGACAAAGAAGTGTGATCTAATATGCAATAAATGATTACTAGTTGACCGGACCAGGTTATCTGAGCATACGGGTCTATTCCTTGTATTAACTGATGATAGTGTGTGTTACCTAAGCGCATTTCATATTTTATGTCAATTACTTTATGAGTGAAGGAGCAATATAAAATCAATCACACATAAACAGTTGCTTGCAATCCATGTTCTAATCATCAAAATAATTTATAAAGGATTTTTTTTTTAATTTGGTATTTCATAATGTCCTTTCTTATCGAAATAAAATTAATCAAAATTACTTAAAACAGTATTTTGAGTACTTTTAGTTGAGCTCCATGTTTTTATTAAGCATAACAACTCAGTCGTGTTTTTACAATTATGCTCCTGAATTCCCATCTAAATGCATCACATTCAATTCTTCGAAGACTATCCTTGAATTAAATTTCAGTGAATTTTGTTTTGGCTAAAATTTTAAATTCTGTGTTGGTCTCTACCTTAAAATAATTTTTTTTAGACTACTGAAGAGCTTTATCAAAATGGCAAGCTCTTTAGGTTTTCAAATAATACATACGGTTTAGAGCAGAAACTCATTAACTGATAATGATAATTTTTTACTATCTGGTTGTATAGAAACAAACTATATTATCTCTTTAGTAAAATAGTAAAAGCTATATAAGAGAGCATTGTGATAGCAATATATATCTTTTGAACAAGTTATAATATGATTGTGTACTTTTCATCACTTAAATAAAGCATTTATCTTGTTCGAGCTCTTTAGGTTTTCAAATAATATATACGGTTTAGAGCAGAAACTCATTAACTGATAAAGATAATTTTTTACTATCTGGTTGTATAGAAACAAACTATATTATCTCTTTAGTAAAATAGTAAAAGCTATATAAGAGAGCATTGTGATAACAATATATATCTTTTGAACAAGTTATATAATATGATTGTGTACTTTTCAACACGTAAATAAAGCATTTATCTTGTTCGGGAAAATATCAGTTAACGAGTTTCTGCTCTAAGCAAACGGTATTTTGTTTTTCCATAACTTAATTAAACTAGGCTACAGTTGCACGAATCAAATAGGGCTAAGAATCTTGTACTTATTGATATATTTGTTTATAACATTTTTTGCCATGTGACTTATAAATACTACCAATGTCTGAGTCACGTAGTAAGTTAATTGTTGTATTAAAGCACTTCACACTTCTTCATTTCTACTTTTTACCATTAACTTAGTCATGAGTTGTGGATTAAAATAACAATATGAAATAAGCTTGATAGTGAAATTAATAAATGAAATAAGTAATTTTATCGCTATTTTTCGAATCAACTTGCGTTTGAAAAAAATAACGGTTAAATTACTAACTATTGTGGATTGAAGTAACATTAATGAAATAAGCTTACATGAAATAAATCACTGAAATAAGTAATTTTATCGCAATTTTTTAATTCAAATGAGTTGAAAAAATAGCAAGAAAAGTACTGATAATTTTCCTAATTGGAAATTAGAAATAACTTTTTATCTCGTCTATTTACTCATTTTATACCATTCACAATTCAAGCTATGAACATGCATTTCTCATCATTCTCAGGTGCTGCATGTTTTGGGTCTTTTTAAATTCTACCTAATTATTTATTCAATTTATTTAATCAGTGTTTTTATCCAACTTGGTTACATACTTGAAATTGAACTAATTTAAATTTTTGAAATGGTTAAAAATATTTACGTTTATTTTTTATTTAATGACTTTATTTGGTACTTATCAAGATCAATACGGATAAATATTTTACTAATTAAATACTTAATATAATCTGAAGTAAAGTTCAGAAGAATTTTCAAAGTTGAAAAAACGTATTGAATATTGGCTCAATTTGCAAATAAAAAAAGCGTTTCTCACTGAAGTACTATACGAATGGTGCGCGTAATTCAAATACTGTCGCCTTGCAGATGAAATCTATACTCTCATCATTTAAAAGATTGAGGTTAATGATGCCAATTCATAATTTTGGTACTTATCGTTACTTATTATTATAATTTGCTTTTGCCCAAAATTTAATTTTCATGGGCTTTTTTGCAGATCGATTTTTCTAATCTTTACGAGCTCTGAAACTGCAAGTTAATTACGAGTATTTTAAAAGCCCATACTTACTGTCGAAAGCTTGTTTGTGTCGTGTTCCATATGATTATACATCAAGATTTTTATTTCTTAGATATAAGAGCCTCAAAGGTTTAGCCTAGGATTGTATTCACTTTTTTTGCTTTGTCCTCATTTAATGTTTCATAAGGGGTTTAGCCGATCGATTTCTCTAATGTTTACGAGCACTAAAAGTGCAAGTTAACTAAAATTATTAAAAAAGCCTGTTTATTATGGAAACTCGTTTGCGTTGTGTTCGACATTTTTATAGATCAATAATATTATTTCTACTCAAAAATTTAGCCTAGGAATTTATTCAGTTCTTACAGATATTGATTCTTTTGTGAACATGTTCTTCGTGATTGATCCCGGATCGTTGTCAATAGCCCGTTGTGTTGCTTCAGTATGACATTATTTTAAATACCTCTACCTCCCTGAAACTGTTGAGTAATTGAAAACATATTTTTCTACTTCATGGAAAGTAATGACCCTGAATTTTTTACACAATTTTAGGTCAGTGTAAAGACATTTTGTATTTTATATTGAAAACTGTCGATTGCCTTAAACAGTATTTCCCACGGGTTTTAAAACACAATTAAGTGTAAAATATTTTTGTATGTCATTGTAAGAACGAAATAAAGGGTTTATAATGCAATAACTAAGATACTTTTCAATATTAGTAAATATAGAAAAGAAGACTGACCATTTGCGTATAATACAAAAAATGTTTAATTTTGAACAATCATATTAATTACATAATAACACATCTGTGTATATACTTGCTAAGCAATAGCATTACGTGAATCCGTCAATTTTAAGGGTGAATATAGACATTAAACTGTAATTAATACCACCTTTGTGGTGGAATAGAGTCTATATGGAGTAGGTAGCATCGGATTGTTAGTTAACATCATTTCATTCAGCTGCGCTTCTAAAATTTCTTAAGGGGGCTGGAGCACATTAAATCTGCCGTGGCTTCAACTGTCCTCACGGTGGTGTGGTGTGTAAGTTTAGGAGTGGGGTTCCAACACAGGCGTGAACACGTCATCTTACCCGTGTTCAGATCCCGGACCGACCGTCGTCAATAGCCCGTTGTGTCGCTCTAGTACGACATTAATTAAAATTACCATTACCTTTACACAAAACCTTTACCCGTTACTCTTAAACGTAAATTTTCCTGTTATTTGAAAAACACGACTTTGATTTGACTTTTTGTGTTGCTCAATACACAAATTTATTTCAAAGGTTTGATTGCCAATGGGAAAGTTATCAAATGCGCTCTAAATTTACGGAACAATTCCAAATGCAGAAATTTGTTCTTAAATGCATTCGTAATATTATTGCTCTTATTAAGAAGATTAAATCCCAACCTATTTTCATCAGCAAAACTAAAAAATAAAAAATATTTACTTATATTAACTCACTCAAGCTCTATAAGTATATCGTGTTAATTTATTACAGCTATTCTGGTATACTTTCATCGTTGTTCAAAATTACGTGGTATTGTCCTCTGATCTTTCCCTTGGTGATTGATCCCGTACCATCGCCAATGCTCCTTTGTGCTGCTCCAGTGTGCAGAGCTAACTAATAACCATAATCTAGTATACCTTTATACATAGGTATGTGAGATATGAACAATTTCTCAATCTCTATTTTCACAAGAGCAACAATGGCTCTTAGTTTTTGACTTTGACCCCAATTTCATAGTTATGGAAGCTTTCAGTTGTGAAAATAAGAGATTTAGAGCAGGTGTTCAAAATTCATAATCCTTTTCATGGAAGTATATTAGAATAACTGTATTAAATTAAACCGATTTCCTTATAGAGAATTTAAAAGCCTGAATAAATAAAGATAAATGTTTTCTTCGGTTTGCTTATGACGATTTTCTCTCTAGCTTAAAATGAAATTCAATGAGAAATCCAGATCGTTCATTTTCATCAGTCACAAAGTCAGTTGATCTCGTCATTGATAAAAAAAAACGGGCTAGATCTTGATCTAAAAAAAATCGATTGAATTTTCATTTAAAAATATTTTAGTGTAATACTTGTCAGCAATTCGCTCTACCGTCATATCGTAATCCACCCAAAAAGGCTTAATTCAAAATGTATGGACAAAAAATTTTAATGGAAGAAATTATTTCAAACACGGCAGAATCTAAAGTTGTTTTAAAAATGCATTCGAAAACAAAACTCCCTCAAAATAGTTATACACAATAATAGAGATTATCTATCGAAAATGCATAATATATACACAACATGGAATAAATGGACTATCTATAAAGATCATTAAAATAATCCTTAGCTAGCTTAGTCAAAGCTAGCTAATAATCTAACTCAACAAGTAGATCGATCTTTATAATTAAATTTTCGATCAAACGTACACTAAACTGGGGTCCAAATTTCATGACCTAAAAATTAAAAATGTTCCGTTAAATTTTAAAAGAAATTACCGAAATATTTCGAGATATTTTTGGTATTTTTTATCAGCGTTGCACTGGAGCAACACAACGGGTTATTGACGACGGTCAGTAATAAACCCGACGGGAAAGATCCGAGGACAACGTCATTTTAAACCACGATCAGGTGACGAGGCTACACCTGAGCTGGCACCCCACTCCCAAACTTCCACACCATGCCCACGTGACGACCTTTAAAGCCTCGACAGATTTAACAAGCATCGCCTTTATTTGTATACGACGGTCTGGTTGGATTCGAACTCGCAACCCTCCGGTTGCTAATCCGTAATTCTTCCATCTCGGCTACTGTGGTCCCTAAATATACGAAGGAAAAATTTTACAAAACAATTTGTATGACATTCTTATCCAGTATCATACGTGATTCAAAATTACGAGGTGTCCTCGAATCTTTCCCTTAAGGGACTGATCCCGGACCGTCGTCAATAGCCCGTTGTGTTGTACTAGTACGACGTTAACAAAAATTACCATTACCATTACCAATATCATAATTTACAGGAAAAAATCTGTACCATGTTGATGATATATTTATTTATTAGGAAAATTAACCATATTCTTGAGATAACAAAGCCAAAACTTATAAACCTTTTCAACAGAAATTTCACAAACGATTCGTCTTGTGTACCTTTTGACCTTTACAGTGTACTCCCTGTTTTTGTGCGTGTTTGCTTCTTTTTTAGTCCCAAAGGGGTGGGAAAAGGGACAACTTGTTTACAACCAGAGAGGAAAGCCTACTCTACCCCTATCCTTCCTTCAAAAAAACGACCCTAAAAGAGTAATTTGTATCTCATTCATTTCTCACCCCGTGTTGCCCGATGCTACATGCTGGGCAGTGGTCAGTGCACGCTTGACCGGAGGTAATGACTTCTCGCCGTCCGCTGGTTATTATTAGAATTATCTGACCCGCGGAGGGACATCTGCTCCCCTTCCACGATTACAATGTTCGCTAATTCCTGAACAGAAGGGGAAATACATCAATTTACCCTCCTGCACAAAGGATGTTTATTACTGGGTGGGCTTTTGTGCCCCGAGGTGATGCCCGTACCGCGAATTCTGCCCGGGATGGCCATTCCCTGCTGTTGGGAACGAGTTGAATGGAATATGAGTGTTTACACTATACGTACAAAAGCATTTGGACACTGCAGAAATTCGAAGGAGGATTCATCTTAGTGTGGGGGTTGTTTTTCCTAGTTAGGACTCGGCACATTGCTTTATGTACCTGGTATCATGAACGTTGACGTGTAACTCGATGTTCTGGATAATTCGGCCGTGCCTTCACCATGTCAATACTAGGGCGATGATGGTTATTTTTTCCAAGAGGTTCGAGCAAGTCATATTGCAAAACGTATGATGGGGTCGTTTTCTGAAACTGAGGAAAATTTGCTTGACTGGCCTGTTTATAACCCCGATCTTAATCCATTCCGATCGAGCACTTGTAGGACAAACTGGAGCGACGAGTACGACACCGCCCACTTATGCACATCTTCACAGCAATCTCTTCTCACAGCCTTGCAAGAGGCAGGGCGAGCTATTCCTTCCCAGACTTACAGAGAACTTGTGGAAAGTATGCCTTGACGTGTTGCAGCTGTAATACAAGGAGGGCCTATCCGTTACTAAATGGAATGTTAAAGTACTTTTAAAACATGCAGTATTATTCAATGACGTTTTCACGGCCTCGAATGTCCTCACGTTGGCGTGGTGTTGAAATTTGGAATGTAGAGTGATAACTATGTTGTTTATCTCGTCATATGACCGTAGTTCTAAGTCATGAGGTGTCCTTTTATCTTGCCCTGTTGGCGTGGTATGAAAGTTTCGAGAGTGAGGTGTCGGCTCATGTGTTGACCTCGTCATCTGACCGTGGTTTGAGGTGTTGTCTTCGAGGCTTTCCCTTCGTATTTGATCCAGGACCCTGGTCAATAACCCGCTGTGTTGACTACCTACTAAAAAAAACCGGTATCCCAACTAAATATATTTATTTAATTCGGTTTCCAAAGAAAAATAATAGTAATTAAAATTGTAACCTGAAGCAAAACCGGCAGTTTTTTTAATTCTGATGTCTGTGTGTGTCTATATATATATATATATATATATATATATATATATATATATATATATATATATATATATATATATAGTCAAACATAAATCTGGGAGACGTCACTGTTTAAACGCTCTCAATTTTCGCCACAAGATGCCAACCAGGGATTACCTTTCAACTTTTAATGGTTTCTTACTATGATTGATGAATGGTGTTTATAATATGCAATGAGTACCTTCAATTCCAGCAATTCTCTCTTACCCCTTACTAAAGCTGGCATTCAGTCTAGATAATATGCCCAATTAGTCCTTGCTCATGTTCTATTCTCCTCATTTTGCCATGGTAAAGAATGATTCCTCTTCACAATTTCGCCCACTTCTATCTTAACTGTTTAGTTAGGGTTGACTTGTTTTTTGTTCAATCTGTATTTTCAATGGTTCCTTGCTTCATTCTGACATTGACCTTGTTTGGACAAAGTTTGTGTTACGAACTTATTTACAATATATACTCATGTAAATATACCAAAAATATGTTGAGCGTTTGTTTCAGTTTTGGGTGGATTACTAGCTGAATCGTACTTCACGATTTTCCTCTGGTACACAACTGCTTCACTTTGAATGGTTAATAGTTTAATAAAGTAACAAAATTTTCTGTCACATTTTTGTGCAAATAATTAGTTTATTTTCTCGAATTGTTAGTGGGCGTCAGTCTCTCAAATTAAATAGGAACGACGTTTGTAGGATTTTTAAATAATCTGTTGTTGCCAGAATTGGACTCAAACAAAACTTTTCGGCAATCCCAGTCTGCTTAAAATCATCCTACAGAGCAAATGGTTTGTCATCCTTCAACGTTGGGTGGAAAAGGTGGCGTTGTGCAATTATTTATTCCACTATTAAGCATATTGTCTACTAGAAATCCTGAATGTTCTGCAGATAAAATTATTTTGTTTAGGTGAGGGATTTTTAGTTTACAGAAAGCAAGAGAGAACTACTTAATTTGGAAAATAGGTAGGCAGCTGAATTAAAGTTGCACTGGAACAAGACAATGAGCAATTGGTGACGGACCGGGATCAAGCCCGAAGGGACAGATCGAGGACACCATCTCGTCATTTTGAACCACAGTCAGATGACTAATTCAACAGTTTCTGAGCTGGAATAGCTCTCTTCATTAGCAAAACCGACCAGATCTTGATGGACGAGATAATTAGTCCTTTAAAGAAAGCTGACCGGATCTTGATCTCATCATCATAAAAAAAAAATCGGCAGTATATCTCGATATATCTCTTCGAAAGCACTTGGAGGGTTTACTTGAATGAGACTCTTAAATGGGGACTAAAAGCAATTCGGCACTCACTTCTCCCGGACAGATAATCTCAGCTGTCCCTCAGGCCAGCTTATTCAACCTCCTGCACTAGTTCTTGAGAATCTCAATGTCGCAATGGCTGATAAACGTAGTTGTATTACTTATGTCAAAGTGAGATAAGAGTAAGAAACCTATTTTCACGACATAACTAACCTAATGGTCATGTTGTGTTGTCATTTAAATGCCATTCTATTAAATACGTGGATTGTGTCGGTGGAGTCATCAACTCAGAAAGTGCAATCGGAATAACATCCCTTCACATTGGCAACGGTGGTCATCAACCTGCCATACCCGACAGCTGGACCATTAGCAAAACCACTGTGGTCATTTTTCTCCCGACCCCTTTTTATCGCCAACCACCCCCTTCCCCAGTCGGTATCTAGAAAAACACAGCGTGCGTATCATACACATGTGCTCTTTGTTCTGAAAGTAATTTTTTTTGTTGCCATTCCCACCCTGAGAATCAGTCGATTCCCCCATACCATCTAGAACTCTTTGCACGTTTCCCAAATGGACTGTAAATTCCCCCTTTTACCCAGGGTAGGCGATTTTTTTCTCCATCCCTCTGTACCCCACCGGGGTTATTTTGGGGTTAGTTTCCCCATTTGGGGTCTGATTGATGCGAGACTTACTTTGCATCAGCTTGTTTTTAGGCCCGGGTCCGAACAGAGGGCTCTCTATAGGACTATTCGACCGCAAATGAGGAATGCGTGGGTCATAGCTCGATGGCCATGGCGATAATGCGATGGCCATTGGCAATAACACGTCCGTTCGATACGGAGGGATTAGTGGGTTAATGCAATACATCAAAGCTCCTGCTCGTAAAGGAAGAGTTGCTTCCTGTTATTTTGCTCAAAACCTGCAAATGTGCACACATGTCCAAAAATTAAGGATAATGGAAGTCCATGATGAATCTCGTGTCATATACTTTCTCACCCAACTACTTCAAATGACAAATTACATGGGAAAAGTGACC
Source organism: Metellina segmentata (assembly GCA_947359465.1). Lineage (NCBI taxonomy): Eukaryota > Metazoa > Arthropoda > Arachnida > Araneae > Tetragnathidae > Metellina > Metellina segmentata. Next base: position 115,982,255 of record OX375877.1, on the reverse strand, counting down.
TAATATGAGTTACTTTTTTAAAAATTACATTGGTGACTGTTTAATGAATAATTTTTGCAAATATATTTTTGTTTTTCAACCCTGTCACTAAAGCTGTGTCGAAATGTTGATGGATTTTTTGGCAAAATGCATTGTAAATAAATGTATACAATAAAAACAATTTTATAAATTTTTTTCGAATCAGCTGTTTTGGGATTAGGTTGCCCAATAGGAGACATCAAGCTTTCTTAATATGGTATTGTGCATTCAGAATGACAAAGAAATAGAAGCGTGACAAAAAAAATGTCTTTTAAATTAACTTAAAAACTTACCTGATGCGTCTAAAGACCAGTCCAAAAAAAGTCTTCCAAACACTTAAAAGCGATGGGCCACTATAGGTTATTACTGAAATATGCATCGGGTTGCTATAGGAAAAGTTATGTTTACAATGTAAATGTAGTCTCCCTAGCTAATAGTTCATGTCACTTCCAGTCGATGATGACACAGTAAAGATACATGTGTATCACATATTAGGCAAGCATCTCATATTAGGCAACTCCCCCCTATTCCACCAGCTATGTTTACAATGTAGTCTCCCTAGCTAATAGTTCATGTCACTTCCAGTCGATGATGACACAGTAAAGATACAGGTGTATCACATATTAGACAAGCATCTCGTATTAGGCAACTCTCCCCTATTCCACCAGCTATATGGAATAAAATTAGAACACCCACATGCGTCGTGATGATACTAGAAAATAAAATAAATGAATAATTTTGCATTTTTTTAAAACAACAGAGAACTATACGCATGTCTAAACATTAAGGATAATGAAATCTGAAATTATCTCGTGCCAAGTGAATATTCCACAAAATGTATAGAATAGAGTAACATCCACATACGTCGTGGTGTTACTGGAAGAAAAATAAATTAATTGTAAAAAATTTATTCGAGTGAACATGCTGCATGTTTTAGTAATTGCTAGAAAGCATTTGTTTCTCGGTTAAATGCACAGCCTAATATTGTATGTGTACAGACCTAATTCTAATGAAAACCTCGCAATATGCAAACATGCTTTCTACAAGGCTGTCTTAGAGCACGTCACTGATCTTGGTCTGTGGCGTTTCTGTATTGACTGAAACGCCATGTTCCAGTTCATTCCAATGAGGCTCTATTTTTTCTTTGGACAAGTATGGAAAAAATTTTCAGTAAAATTTACATATACTTTCCGTTATGTACTAAGTTCTTAACAAGTTCCAGTTCTTGGTTAGACTGGCCCACATGAAATACCGATTTTTAAGGTTTGACTTGGCCCAGCATTAGGGTAAAAGCAGTTAATTAATTTGGGTATTAAACTTTTAATTTGTACTTCAATTTTATTTATCAGATTTATTGAAATCCTTGTATTTAATCACCATCAATTTAAAATTAGTGTGAATCAGTATTTTACTTTGAATTTGAATTACTTGTTGTGCCATTTTGTTTAAAATATGTACACAATACCGTGTAAATATTTTCTGAGGAAAATTCACCTTTCTCTTTAAAAATTGTCATATGAACCTTTTTAAAATGCTTGTATTCTATCATCATCTATTTAAAGTCAGTGTGAATCGGTATTTTACTTTGAATTTGAATTACTTGTTGTGCAATAGCATATTGGTTTAAATAAGTTCACAATACCGTGTAAATATTTTCTGAGTAACCTTCACTTTACCTCTTTAAAAAAATTCTTATCTGAGTCGTGGTTCAAATTCATGAGGTGTTATATTCGGATCTTTCCATTTAGGATTGTTCTCGAACTGTCAATTGCATAGTGTGTTGCGCCGGTGCGACTATGTTCAACTATCTACCTACATATCTCTTTAAAAATATTTGTTTCTGTTTCAAATGTTTGAAAGTAACATTCCAATTAGCTCTCGTTAAAAATCAAATGTATCCATTTTAAATTGAGTACATTCAATCCGGCAATTAGCGTTTTTTTATTCAAGCATGCCAATAATTATTTTTTATCTCGGGGTTACTATAGCCCATGTATTGGAGTTCTCTTTGTATATTTTTATACCTTATTATTAATTATACTATTATATTTTATTCTAATTTTATTATTTTCTTTCTTTACAGGGAAACAGAAATTCAGATGTAGCTTTCAAGGTGGATCCAGAAAAAAGTATGATTTTTTGTAGTTGTTATGATTCCTCGTCAGAAAGTTCTTTTATTAAATCCTTTCCAATTTCGTATTTGGCATAATTTATTCATTTCGAATGCATAGAAGCAGGTTGCATTAATACGCCTTTATATTTACTGAAGATTTTAGTTCACCTTTCCAAAACAAATATTAAAAAGTCACTTGTTCATGTTTGTGTCAGTTAAAAATCAAGGAATTAAAATACGTTAAATTAGCAAATAATGTTTTAATCTTAGCGCCTACGAAAGCTTCTTTACTTTTTTGTTCATGGATTCATCTATTGCAATCTCAGTCAAATCTAGCCTTCAAAGGTCTTTCTTTTGCTTAAAGTCTATAAATTCTGATTTAGTGACATTCAAAGGGTTAGAATTGATTGCTTCAAAATTTATATCCTTAATTAATACATTTACGAATATATTGCATGCTATTTATATTTAAATAGAAAGGTAAATTTTAATTTTACACCTGACAAGTTTGACTACTCTCAACTCATAATCAGACTGGAGATTCATAACATTTCCCTTGAAGAGTTGAGTGTGAATCCCTTTCAAAAGGATGTTTGACTCGATATTAAAATCAGAAATGGGAAGGATTCGATTGCAAAAGTACTCGCGTACTCGATTATTTGTCGTTGTTTACGAATACTAAAGTATGTATCCAAACTTTTCGAATGCCAAAGTATTTATTAGAACTATTCGAATGCCAAATTATTTATTAGAACTATTCGAATGCCTATGCATTTATTAGAACTATTCGAATGCCAAAGTATTTATTACTAATCAAATGCCAAAGTATTTATTAGAACTATTTGAATGCTAAAGTATTTATTAGAACTATTCGAATGCCAAAATGTGGATTCATAAATTAGTATTCAGATTCAAAGGTATTCATTCTATAAGTATACGACTACCCCAAAGTATTCCGATTCAAAAATATTCTTTGTCTGTTTTGTTCTAGTACGACGTTAAGTAAAAAAATATCAAAAATATTCATCATACTTATTCGAATACCAAGTTTACCATATCCTTATTAATCGAATACCAATTGTACAATATCCTTATTAATCGAATACCAATTGTACAATATCCTTATTATTCGAATACCAATTGTACAGTTACAATCGTGTTTTATATGAGATGCAGTTTCTATCAAGCTAACTTCAAGTGGTGGTAGTGTTTTTGCGGCGATACAGTGTGGGTGGGTGTGTGGGGGGAGGGTTTCCTGTACATATTTCCGATCGCCAGGTCAGAGGCTTGTTTTTCAAATACCTTTTTAGAATTTCACCAGTAAAAATTCCGAATTGTTGTTAGGATAGTTCATTGGACGGATCATTAAATAATTAGATTCTCGTCATTTGAAAAACTGGTCAGATCTTGATGTTCGAGATTCTCGTCATTAGCAAAATTGTTCAGATCGTGACTGTCAAGATTCTCGTAATTGCCAAAACTGGTCACATCATGATGGGCGAGATTCTCGTCACAAGCACAAATTCTCGGATCTTGATGGGCTAGATTCTTGTCATTAGCAAAACTGGTTCGATCGTGATGGGCGAGATTCTCGTCATTGGCAAAACTGTTGGTATCTCGATGAGAAAGATTCTCGTCATTAGAAAAACTGGTCATATCGTGATGTTCGAGATTCTCGTCATTAGTTAAACTGGTCATATCGTGATGTTCGAGATTCTCGTCATTAGTTAAACTGGTCATATCGTGATGTTCGAGATTCTCGTCATTAGTTAAACTGGTCATATCGTGATGTTCGAGATTCTCGTCATTAGTTAAACTGGTCATATCGTGATGTTCGAGATTCTCGTCATTAGTTAAACTGGTCATATCGTGATGTTCGAGATTCTCGTCATTAGTTAAACTGGTCATATCGTGATGTTCGAGATTCTCGTCATTAGTTAAACTGGTCATATCGTGATGTTCGAGATTCTCGTCATTAGTTAAACTGGTCATATCGTGATGTTCGAGATTCTCGTCATTAGTTAAACTGGTCATATCGTGATGTTCGAGATTCTCGTCATTAGTTAAACTGGTCATATCGTGATGTTCGAGATTCTCGTCATTAGTTAAACTGGTCATATCGTGATGTTCGAGATTCTCGTCATTAGTTAAACTGGTCAGATCATGATGGGTGAGATTCTCGCCGTTGGTAAAACTGCTTGCATCTTGATGGGTGAGATCCTCGTCATTTATAAAGATTGGTCAAATCGTGATGGGCGAGATTCTCGTCATTAGTAAAACTGGTCAGATCATGATGGGTGAGACTCTCGCCGTTGGTAAAATTGCTTGCATCTTGATGGGTGAGATCCTCGTCATTTATAAAGATTGGTCAAATCTTGATGGGCGAGATTCTCGTCATTAGTAAAACTGGTCAGATCATGATGGGTGAGATTCTCGCCGTTGGTAAAACTGCTTGCATCTTGATGGGTGAGATCCTCGTCATTTATAAAGATTGGTCAAATCGTGATGGGCGAGATTCTCGTCATTAGTAAAACTGGTCAGATCATGATGGGTGAGACTCTCGCCGTTGGTAAAATTGCTTGCATCTTGATGGGTGAGATCCTCGTCATTTATAAAGATTGGTCAAATCTTGATGGGCGAGATTCTCGTCATTAGTAAAACTGGTCAGATCATGATGGGTGAGATTCTCGCCGTTGGTAAAACTGCTTGCATCTTGATGGGTGAGATCCTCGTCATTTATAAAGATTGGTCAAATCGTGATGGGCGAGATTCTCGTCATTAGTAAAACTGGTCAGATCATGATGGGTGAGACTCTCGCCGTTGGTAAAATTGCTTGCATCTTGATGGGTGAGATCCTCGTCATTTATAAAGATTGGTCAAATCTTGATGGGCGAGATTCTCGTCATTAGTAAAACTGGTCAGATCATGATGGGTGAGATTCTCGCCGTTGGTAAAACTGCTTGCATCTTGATGGGTGAGATCCTCGTCATTTATAAAGATTGGTCAAATCGTGATGGGCGAGATTCTCGTCATTAGTAAAACTGGTCAGATCATGATGGGTGAGATTCTCGCCGTTGGTAAAACTGCTTGCATCTTGATGGGTGAGATCCTCGTCATTTATAAAAATTGGTCAAATCTTGATGGGCGAGATTCTTGTCATTAGTAAAACTGGTCAGATCAAGATGGGCGAGATTCTCGCCATTGGCAAAACTGCTCGGATCATGATGTACGAAATTCTCGTCATTAGAAAAACTGGTCACATCTTTCATGTACAAGACGTCGTCGAAACCACCTTGGAGGGTTAAAAATACTCGAATACAGAATTCTCGATTCGTCCCATCTCAACGCGCAATACTAATAAAGAATAAAGAAGACGGATGAGGCAGGATGTAAGTGTAAGTGGTTCGTGTAGGTCAAAAGGGGATGGAAAGAGGGGTCCAACAATCTCAAGACCATTTCATTCAAGTCGGCCATTGACAGAGACACGAGCTTGCGACAGAAGCACACCTCTGGCGTCCTTCCGCCAGTTCATCAAACCTCGCTCTGCGCACAAATGTACAGATAGCCGTGAGAAAGGGCCCTATTATTCTCCCTTCGATTACGACAGATTTTCCCTTTCTTACAATCATAACACAGCAGTTGAAAAATCGAAGAAATCCCCAACAAAATACCAGCAGCCATCCCCCCATGCACTATTTGATGCCTCTCCGTCGTAATCTTCGGTGTTATTTTTTTTGTGCTTCGTTTTTTTCTTTCCTCCGATAGTCTGCAGGGGTCGGGAGAGGGGGGTGCGATGATAAGAAAAACGAGGAAGTAGGGGGGAGGTCCGGAAGCCATTGGAAGAACACCAATGCTAATAATGGTGGGAAGGTAAGAAAATAAGAAAGGGGGAATGGAAAAAATAATCGGGAAAAAATCCGGATACTTTTACCAGAAGGGTCGGAACCACACTAGTGACCTACTTTCGGTCTATTCTTGCGATGAGAGAGATGTCGGGGGGAGACATAAGAAGGAAGGGGTAGAGAGGTTGAAAAAATTTTCAAGGATACATCGGGCAATGACCGACGGGAGCTGGAGAAAAAATCCCCGTGTATTATTCCGAGTCGATTTTTTTTGTCCCTTTGTTCTTTTTTTGGTGTTGTGATTTCTCTCTTCCTTGGTTATTTTTCTCTTTGAAATGGCTCTGCTTGGGATTGTATTGTCTTTTGAGGAAGTGCGAATCGTTGCAGCAGGTGAAGTGGTTTGTTTTTGTCTGCGTGGTGCAGTTTTAGGGACATAGTATTTCTGTCTTTTTTTGTTGTTGATATAGCATTCGATTCTTCAAGTAATATTGAAGTCAAAAATATTTCTGTTTTTTGTAGAAGGCCAAATCTTTTTCATTTTGAGTCACGTCGGAAACTATCCTTTCTAGGTTTCTGGGTAGTTTTGGATCATACCGGCAACTACTCTTTCTAGATGGCTGGATTGTTTTGAGTCATATCAATAACTACCCTCTCGAAATGTCTGGGTAGTTTTGGGTCATTCCGGCAACTACCTTCTCTAGGTTTCTGGGTAGTTTTGAGTCATACCGGTAACTACCCTCTTTAGATGGCTGGATTGTTTTGAGTCATGTCAACAACTACCCTCTCGAAGTTTCTGGGTAATTTTGAGTCATACGGGCAAGTACCCTCTCTAGAAGGCTGGATTTTTTTAAAGTCATGTCAACAATTACCCTCTTGAAGTGTCTACATAGTTTTGAGTCATGCCGGCAACTACCTTCTCTAGGTTTCTGGGTAGTTTTGAGTCATACCGGTAACTACCCTCTTTAGATGGCTGGATTGTTTTGAGTCATGTCAACAATTACCCTCTCGAAGTGTCTACATAGTTTTGAGTCATGCCGGCAACTACCTTCTCTAGGTTTCTGGGTAGTTTTGAGTCATACCGGTAACTACCCTCTTTAGATGGCTGGATTGTTTTGAGTCATGTCAACAATTACCCTCTCGAAGTGTCTACATAGTTTTGAGTCATGCCGGCAACTACCTTCTCTAGGTTTCTGGGTAGTTTTGAGTCATACCGGTAACTACCCTCTTTAGATGGCTGGATTGTTTTGAGTCATGTCAACAATTACCCTCTCGAAGTTTCTGGGTAATTTTGAGTCATACGGGCAAGTACCCTCTCTAGAAGGCTGGATTTTTTTAAAGTCATGTCAACAATTACCCTCTTGAAGTGTCTACATAGTTTTGAGTCATGCCGGCAACTACCTTCTCTAGGTTTCTGGGTAGTTTTGAGTCATACCGGTAACTACCCTCTTTAGATGGCTGGATTGTTTTGAGTCATGTCAACAATTACCCTCTCGAAGTGTCTACATAGTTTTGAGTCATGCCGGCAACTACCTTCTCTAGGTTTCTGGGTAGTTTTGAGTCATACCGGTAACTACCCTCTTTAGATGGCTGGATTGTTTTGAGTCATGTCAACAACTACCCTCTCGAAGTTTCTGGGTAATTTTGAGTCATACGGGCAATTACCCTCTCTAGAAGGCTGGATTTTTTTAAAGTCATGTCAACAATTACCCTCTCGAAGTGTCTACATAGTTTTGAGTCATGCCGGCAACTACCTTCTCTAGGTTTCTGGGTAGTTTTGAGTCATACCGGTAACTACCCTCTTTAGATGGCTGGATTGTTTTGAGTCATGTCAACAACTACCCTCTCGAAGTTTCTGGGTAATTTTGAGTCATACCGGCAAGTACCCTTTCTAGAAGGCTGGATTATTTTAAGTCATGTCAACAACTACCCTCTCGAAGTGTCTGGGTAGTTTTGAGTCATGCCAGCAACTACCTTCTCTTGGTATCTGGGCAGTTTTGAGTAATGTCAGCAACTACCATCTCTAAGTGTTTGGGTAGGATTGCGAGAGAGACTCTGATCACTTTGGTGTACTTTATGGAGGATCACTGGAATGAATCGCCATCTTTTTCAATTCTAGAGTGGGCCTAATGACCTCCATTACCCCAAAAATATCCCTAGAGATGTTGTCACTTTTTCTGCTAAAGTCAGAACAGGCCACCTTGTATCTCAGGCGTATTTGAATCGATTTCACTTGGCTTACTCCAACAAGTGCCTTATTTGCCTTGATATGATGAGGAAGAGACATTGGAGCATATCTTGTTCAACTACACCATATCTATATATATAAAACACTAACGTACGTGGACCCGAAATCGACGTTATTTGTGTATCGTCGAATGGCAACAATCAACATAAATAAAATAACCCAGATATTTTGAATTCTTGCTGTTTTCAAATAGCCGAGGTCAATTTCTATGCTTAATAAGGAATTAAATTGTAATATTTATGTTTGAACTGACTTTTTATTTCTTCCTTTGATGTAAAAGTAATTTAAACGTAATTTTGCTACCCGGTATCTGGCCACGTCAGAATTAATGTTTAATTTTTTAATTTGATTCAGAATTCCGAGTTTGGGTATTTGAGTTGACTGCGAGATGTTGCGGACTTATTTGAGGATTCCCCAAGAATTATAAGAATTCATTTTGTTAATAAATCATTATTGGCTTTGTCAATATCGTTGAAAAGTCTTTTGTCGCATTATTCTATTTCACAATATATTCAGGAAGTCGAAATTCAACACGTTTGAATAAATACGTACGTGTTTTTTTTTTTTTTTTTTTTTTTTTTTTTAGAATTTTGCATGTTTTCAAGGAATGGAATTTTATTTTTTGCATTATGTGTTCCGGTATATTACCTATTGCAGAAATATTATTTAGGAGTTAAATTTTAATAATACATTTCTGTCTATTTCCTGCAAAATATGACTAGACATGTTTAATTTTGTAGCGGTATATGTATATTTCGACCAACTTTCCTTAAATATTTGATTGAATACGCAATGATTTGAAGAATCGTTTCATAAAATATACAAATCAAAACATGTTTAATTACGGTGTGTAAAAAAGAAAAAAAAAGCACTATTATACACCGCCGAGCCCTAGCCGGCGCAGCCCCGGCTAGTATATTGAAATTATCTTAAAGAGAATTTGTAATTCGTCTATTCATACTAAATTATCGCGACTATTGCCAGCATTTCACAAAGGTACGTGTACTCCAAAATTACTATTATTATTATTTAGTAATGCTACAAAGAGGGGGCGTGTTTCTTTCTATAGAAAATGATGTTGTTATAGTGGTGTAGTTACTACTTCCCTTTGTTGACTACTTTAAATGCAATTTCTGTGTTTTTAGACAACAATTTGTTTTGACAGAAACCTGGCCTGGCTTTTAAATTCCGAAAATTCCTTTTTCCAATTTGACTAAAGGCATCTAAAGTATCTCCCTATTACCAAACGTTTACTATGTGACTACCTTACTTGTTTATTGCAAGTAATGTGCTACAGAAAGAAAATGGCAAGCAAATATAATGACCATTTGAAATATTAGGCTACATGAGTATTAGGCTAAGTGAATATGCCACTTAATTTTTGATGAAGTAATTGGAAATATACGATCAAAATCCATCATTCACTGTAGGAGTTAAACAGCACATTGTAGAATTTTTGTTTTAAATCCTGTTATTGGCTATACAAGTCGTAAAACAACCATTTTTATAAACTTTTCTAATATAAAAAATTACCATTAAAAAGCTCTTAAGAGAGAATATCCCTTTTAAAACTGTCTACTTTGTAAGGAGTAATACTATTAAGCTTATCGAACAAATTATTATATATACTTCAGATTAAAGTCCAATTTCAGTTGAAATACTGTTATTAAATTTTCGAATTGTAATAAATTTAAAAAATTTGACTATCTCAAACATATTAACATAGATTTGACTCATGATACCTAATTTCAGGTTACATCCTCTTAAAAAATGTGTACTCTTTTTTAAATAATGAACACAAATGTTGTGTATCAAAACCTTGCCATCATTCTGATGTATTTTTCTGAACTATAAAAAAATTCAATAGAATTTTTAGAGGGTATCTAAATATTAATAGAATTGTGTAAATGTTAAAAATGTCAATAAGTATTGTGTTGATGCAAATAGCCAAATATGTGAAGTATTCATACTTTTCCCAATGCCTTTTAGAAACAGTTTAAATTCAGGCATTTTAATAACCACACAAATACCAATTAAAATTTATTTTATTTATTATTTTTCTAAGCAAATTACAATAAAGCAATTCAAACACAATTTCTAATGACAGAAAAATAGTACTATTTTTTAACTTCTAATTTCCACTGGTTAGATGTTGATGTAAAATATCCATGGGTTTTATATGTTATCTTATAAAAAATTCATCTAATTTGGGAGGAAAAAAAGTACTAGTTTTTGTCGCTGTATCTGAGCTTTAAGACCCACTTTTTTTGTTCAATTTCGTAAGTTCTGTTCATATTTTCTTGGTAAGAAACACTCAAGTTATTTTACTGGTTGCGGTTTTTTTATGTATGTAAAAAAAAAACCGCCCGTGTCTTTTTTTAATTGGTTTAATTTTTGTTGTGAGATATATAGTGTTTTTTGGTATTTGCTGGGCGAGATTACTTTGTTCAAGAAGTAAAACAGCATTCAAATTAATGACTACGACCTGAAACTTTAATAGCGGGCACTTCATTTTTGTTATTTAACTATTTCCAGTTTAATGCCAACAAGACCGAACAAGCATGGTGTTGGTGTTTCTTATAATGTCCATGGATATTGTATGAAAGCGGTTTACATTCCAAATCGTCATTTTCTTTTGTAGTAAAACTACTTTCAATCAAGATAAACACAAACAGTTGTGTGAATAGCATGTTAAATTTGTGTGTGAATGTAAATAAAATGCTAATTTAAATCAGAAATAAGTTAGATCTTACATTTCGCGTACCTTGCGAATTCAAATTTTGGACTTGTTCAAAATGGGTGATTTGTGGACGTAATTTAAAAGCTGTGAATGTGGTGAATATGAAGAGTATTCTTTGATGATCCGAATTGCTGCACTCAAACAGGATAGTGAACAGGAACTCCTGGTGATATATTGATTTCTCAAGGGGCTTACTGCCTCTGGTAAGCACGGGGATCTCAACCCTAGGATACCCAAGCAATCTTTCTTTATACTTTCTTCTTTTCATCCTTCTTTTCACGCACCGCGGTAGCCCGATAGAAGAGTAACGGATTAGCAAACGGAGGTTTGAGAGTTCGAATCCAAAGATAAAACTGACATGTACAATGTTGGTTGGTACACGTTGAATCTGTCGTGGCCTCTAATGTCCTCACATTAGGGAAATAAAAAAAAATTTCCCCGCAACACTTTTTTTTTATTATTTGTACTATTATTTCTCGTGGAAACAGTAATCTGAAATATTTGTCGAAATAAGAACAGAATAAAGTGTAATAAGTCGTTTATTCTTTACTCCTAACTTTATTTGTACGGTTATTTCTCGTGAAAACAGTTATCATATGAAATATTTGTCGAAATAAGAACTGAATAACGTGCAATAAGTCGTTTATTCTTAACTCAACTTTATTTGTACGGTTATTTCTCGTGAAAACAGTTATCATATGAAATATTTGTCGAAATAAGAACAGAATAAAGTGTAATAAGTCGTTTATTCTTAACTCATAACTTTATTTGTGCGGTTATTTCTCGTGAAAACAGTTATCATATGAAATATTTGTCGAAATAAGAACAGAATAAAGTGTAATAAGTCGTTTATTCTTTACTCCTAACTTTATTTGTACGGTTATTTCTCGTGAAAACAGTTATCATATGAAATATTTGTCGAAATAAGAACAGAATAAAGTGTAATAAGTCGTTTATTCTTAACTCATAACTTTATTTGTACGGTTATTTCTCGTGAAAACAGTTATCATATGAAATATTTGTCGAAATAAGAACAGAATAAAGTGTAATAAGTCGTTTATTCTTAACTCATAACTTTATTTGTACGGTTATTTCTCGTGAAAACAGTTATATGAAATGTTTGTCGAAGAGAACAGAATAAAGTGTAATAAGTCCTTAATTCTTTACTTGTAACTTTATTTTTGTACGTTTTTCTTCTTCGTAGAAACTGTTTTTTCTGTATAAAATACCTGCCGGAATAAGTACAGAAAGAAGTGTAGTAAGTTCTTTCCTCTTAACTTTATTTGTGAGGTTATTTCTCGTCTGAATTTTTTCCCCTCAAATCTCCGCAGATATTTCTTCTTACTTCCCTTTCGAATACGGATCGTATGGTGGGGGTCGTCAAAGGGTTGAGATGTTCCGCATTCTAACCCTTTGACGGGGAAGACGGGGTAACAAGTTGCTCAACCCTTTCATTCCTGAAGCAGGTGGTTGAAATAAGAAGTGTGCTCGGTTCAGGTGCTCTAGGAAGGGTTCGGAGGGCAAATGAAAGTGAAGGGTTTTGTTGAGGAAATCTCTGTGAGGGTTTTCTTTAGCAAAGTATGATGTTTAGATAAACAACTTTTACATGATTTCGATTAATGTTGTCCTCTTTCTTAAATTAGATTATATATGGGTCAAAAAATCTGTTTAATTTTTTTCACTGGGAAATAACTCTGACATGTCACCTCAGAAGATTTGTTTTTGTTTTTCAAAATAAAAATAACAAATTCGAAAGATCCGGTGGTTGAAGTATTGAAATTCTGGCTTTTCCAAGTGACCCCCATCTGTACTACATTCAGTTACGGGTCGTTTCTTCTGTATCCAAGGAAAGTGATTTTCAAGAACCTTACTTGTCAGTTGCTCTTTTAAATAAGAATAACGCATTTCGAGATGTCTGCACTACAAATGTGCATATTCGGTACACTATCCTACAACAATTGACCGGACGCCAGCGGATTTGCATAAGATCCGACTACTTGTTTGGGGGTGTTTTTCGTGGTGTGGCCTGGGACCTTTGCATGTTGTTCCTGGCCAATTGAACGCCGATGCCTACATGAACATTTTAGACAATCAGGTTTTTCCTACGCTCTGGCAATTTTATGGAATGAACAAATGTTACTTCCAGAAAGACAACGCTCCATGTCCTGTTGCAGCCTTTGTCGAGCAGTGGTATCAAGATATGGATGTAAAACGTCTTCCCTGGCCTGCTCGGAGTCCCGACCTAAACCCCATAGAACATTTGTGGGACGAGTAAGAACGACGCTTACGGAACAGGGCCGAAATCTACAGCTGAGCTGGCGACATTTTTGCAGCAGGAATGGACGCAAATACCCATAGCTGTGTATCAAAACCTTGTTGAAAGTATGCCCAGAAGGGTTGCTAGCATAATTGCAGCACGTGTGATACCATCCCCCTATTAAAGCATGTATTCTTCCCTTATACCATCACATCGTACTGCCCGGTCCATTGTTGCAGGGTAGTGTATTTTAATTGACGTCACACTGGGAGTAACACAATGAGCTATCAAGAATGTGCATGGAAACAAGGCAAGAAAACCATTCATTCTTCTTGTAGTCACTTTGGAGGGTTGCGAGTTCGAATCCAACGAAAGACCGTCGTTTGCATTCGCGGCTGGTGCACGTTAAACCTATCGTTGCCTCAGGAGAGTAGGGTGTCAGCTTAGGTGTTGGCCTTGGCATCTACCAGGGGTTAGAATGACGAAATGACAATCACAAAGGAATAAGCTAAAATGGCGACCAAAAAATAAAAAGTTGGCGTGGAAACAAATAGCGCCAAGAATTAAACAAAAAACGTGCCAAATTGGGCAACGATGTTTATTGGTATGACTATAACGATAAAGTAACCGCAATTCTTTATGATCTGAGTAGTCGATTATAGTCACACTGGAGCAGCACAACAGTGCAATCGTGATGCTTCGAGATCCGTCTGGAAGGTAAGGAATCTAGGAGAACCCCCTCGTAATTTGAACCCCAGGGATTACAATGACGAAATATGGTCCTCGGATCTTCCCATTCGGGTTAGATCCCGGACCGTCGCCAATAGCCCGTGGAGCTGCTCCAGTTTGTTGTTAATTAAATACCTATCATCCTGTAGTCACTTCGTTTCGAATTTGCAGTAGTTAAAAGCAAAATTTCTGCACTATTTTCTAATAAATTTACTTATGCTGATTTTGCAGCTTATAATTACAGTTTCTAATTTTGATTTTGTCTTATGAGTGAGAACTATGTTCTCATAGGATCGTGGTAGCATAATTGATGGATTCGCGGATTAACAACGGAGGGTTACGAGTTCGAAACTCGATCCAACCAAAACCGCCGTGGGGGTTTGTGCACGTTAGTTCTGTCGTGGCCTCAAATGCCATCAGGTAATCGCGATGTGGAAGTTTGGAGAGAGGGGTTCCAGCTCAGGTGTTGACCTCGTCATTTGACCGCAATTCAAAATGAGGGTGTCGTGCACGGGTCTTTCCTATTCGCAATTGATCCCGGATTGACTCCAACGTCTAGTAAATGCATTAACAGATTTGGACTCACTAATTCCGCCAATCTCTGAGGGGCCCCAACAAAATATTAAAAGGAATTTTTTATAGTTATGACGCTTTTTTAAATAATTTGAATTAAATAAGTAGTTAACATTAGAAAGCATTAAAAAGTAAAAATCTATATATATATAATTCTCTTACGTGGCACGCAAAAAAGACGTTATTTGTTATTGTGTTTTGGCAACACTGTACGATTGTTTGTTTATCACGAAGCCGCGCGCCTCAATGGAATTTTTGGCGTTATCGTTGAAACTTCATTGAAAAAAAATTTTAGTCGAGTTGTTGCAGTTTATAATAGAAATTAAAGAAAGCAGATGATCTTTTCAGGGCCAACAATTGTTCAACAAGACGCTTACACTACAACTTTCGACAACAAACTCGATGAAAAAGTGTAGGTGGCTCGAGTGCTGGGGAAATGTACACACAAACATGTCGGGTATTTAATTTCCAAAGCATCGCTCACATTTCGAGTCAAAATTTGCTCAAAGTTTTCATTTGAATTCTGATTCCAGAGGTATTGTTATAACTATTCGGTAATACAAAAAAGTTATATTTGAAAAATATTTTTTTGCAATATAATATTTTGTAAGCAATCCCTTCTGCTAGGACACATGTCTACATTGATGCGAACGTAGCGAGCATGTTCGCGCAGCGAACCAATGAGGATTGCAAACCAATCCTCTGTGGGTTGGCGAGCGTTAGCGAGCAGGGGGCGCGCCCCCTAGTAATCATAAATAAGCTGTCGAATTGTTTTAGCTTGGCACTAAAATCAAAAGATAAAATTTTTTAACCCTTCAGGGTGTTTCGACGAGATATCTCGTCCAATATCGGTGTGTGTGCTGGCAGTTGAATTAACGTCGCAATGGAGGAGGACAACACCTCGTAATTTTGAACCACTCCATGATGTGGCCAATTTAGCAAAATGACTAGATATCTCGTCTAGACAAAGCAAGCAGAACTGGTGACAGCTAGGAACAGGTTTTTGCATCAAAGGCCGGGCACAACAAGCCACGAAGAAGACTATTAATAAATGCATCCTTTCCCAATCCCATTCACGGTGGAGGCCGCTTGGAATGTGGGGCCCCATTTGGGGAATCAGCTTAGAGCCGGCACCTGTGCATCAATTATAACAACAATTTACAACAGCAATTATTACAAACCGAAAGAAAACATCAAGTAAAAACTACCAAGGCACACTTCTAAAAGGGCAGTTTTTTTTAAACTTCACTTTCGCTAGCGAGGCGTGAAGCGTGAACACTCACCCCCTTTCCAACAGGTGTTCAAAGGATTAAACCGATTCCGGGCGCGTGTCTTAGCCCTGAGGGGGTCCTCCGCTTTCTTAGATCTTCCTTCCTAGCCTTTTTTTTTCCATCCAAGCCTTTAGGTTCTCGTTTGCTGTCTTAAGCATTGCAGGCGTGTTAGAATGATTTATTTACCTCTATTTTTTATGGCACACCTGCTGATGTTGTGGATTGGATGATATGCTGCTCACCAGGTAATGAGACCGTGTTTTGCCAGATGTAACGGTTAACTTGAAATTGATTTGAAACGCGCTTGGTCTTGTTTGGTTGTTGATTGCGCTGTTTTTTTTTAATTTTATTTATTCTTCTTTGCAGTTGGCGATGAGAGGAAAAATTAGTTGACCCCGTTGGGCAGGTTTTTTTAGTGCTAATCATCTTGTAATTTATTGAGCTGTTGCGATTAGTGTTGGTGTAATGTTTTGATGATATAGAGTTAGATATCGCTCTCTGCCGTTAATGCTATAGAGGACATGTGTGTTATCGTGTAATTGCAGGTATTTCATCTCGGTTCCTATTAATTCTGTTGAGGCCTTTTTTGTTACATAATTGCAGATATTTCATCTCGGTTTTGAAAAAAAAAATTGAGTTGAAATTTTAAGTTGTTCTATTGAGGTCATTTTTGTTTTCATACAATTGGGAATATTTCATCTCGGTTTAAAAGAAAATTGATTAGACATTTGTAAGTTATCTATTGAAGCCATTTTGATATATAATATAATTGTAGATTTTTCATCTCGGTTTAAAAAAAATTGGAGAGACGTGAAAGTTATTCCATTGAGGCCATTGTTGCTATCATATAATTTCATCTTGATTTTAAAGAAAACTGTGGAGACACATTTGTAAGTTATTCTATTGTGTCCATTCTTTTTACATAATTGTATAAATTTCATCTCGGTTTTAAAAAGATTGGAGAGACATGAAAGTTATTCTATTGAGGCCATTGTTGCTATCATATAATTTCAAATATTTCATCTTGATTTTAGAGAAAACTGAGGAGACACATTTGTAAGTTATTCTATTGTGTCCATTCTTTTTACATAATTGTATAAATTTCATCTCGGTTTTAAAAAAATTGGAGAGACATGAAAGTTATTCTATCGAGGCCCTTGTTGCTGTCATATAATTTTAAATATTTCATCTTGATTTTAAAGAAAACTGAGGAGACATTTGTAAGTTATTCTATTGAGTCCACATTTAAATAATTGGCTAAATCAAAAAATATCCTACTGCAGTTTAGACTTACGACTCGACAAATAAGTTCTTCATAACAATAATAAATTAAGTTTAAAACTTATTTACTAATTCACCGATATATTATAAACCATAGGTTGCTGTTATTCAGCGTTTAAGACTATATAACGCATAAACTAGATCAGGTATTATTCTATTCATCCACTGCCAAACGCAGCATTAAAATATTTATTTTGTTAATGATTTGTTCTGGGGGTTACTCAATCGAGAGATTATTTACTTAAATCAATAATGAAAATTTAATTTTTAAACCAATTGTTTTTTTAACGCAGGTTATTATACTTATATTATAACTATTTTCGTTACCTTACGTTGCTTTACCTTTACCTGTGTCTGAACTTATCAAAACTTAGATTTACGACTCGACAAATAAGTTCTTGATAATAATAATAAATTAAGTTTAAAACTTATTTACTAATTCACCGATATAATATAAACCATAGGTTTCTGTTATTCAGCGTTTAAGACTATATAACGCATAAACTAGATCAGGTATTATTCTATTCATCCACTGCCAAACGCAGCATTAAAATATTTATTTTGTTAATGATTTGTTCTGGGGGTTACTCAATCGAGAGATTATTTACTTAAATCAATAATGAAAATTTAATTTTTAAACCAATTTTTTTTTTTAACGCAGGTTATTATACTTATATTATAACTATTTTCGTTACCTTACGTTGCTTTACCTTTATCTGTGTCTGAACTTATCAAAACTCAAATAAGTCGTATAACTTAAAGACTGAAATTGCACTACACGGAAACATAAAAATATGCAATGCGATTAAAAGAATGAGGCTGATTATTACGGAAACGCGTGGTGAAATCTGAAAATATCTGTCCTTTTTTTTATTTTGCGAATAACAATCCCGTGGAATCGATACATTTCGCAGAGTACGTCCACGTTTTTATCCGTTGTTCTTCATTGTTAGCTACGTAATTTAATGGAACGAAATAGCACGAATATTTCACTACCGCCCAGAGCCAGGTATCATTTTTCTTCCACCCGGGGATATAGCGCCTTCGAAAAGGTGTCCAAAATAGAAGCCATAACTTTCCAGCGGATCTAGGAGTAGGCTTGGAGGGGGTGGGTCCCCGTCACACCACAAGGACTACGTGACAAATGACTGCATGCGTAGCGAAAGGGTTAACGCGAGGTAACGGGTGTACGCCCTTTGAGGCCGGCGATTGGCTTCCTCAACTCTTTCTCCCACCCTCTCATTGGACAACGCCCTCGCAACTGCATTTCTGTGACAATCGCTCATTGGCTGGACAGGCGAGATGGGACTTGGGTTCTTTTTTTAATTTACTTTCACTTTGCGGCATATTTTAGGAGAGTAACTTCGAGCCAACTTTTTCCTTCGTTTTTTGTCGTACTTTTTTTTTGCGGGTTTTTCCGAAGCAGTAGCGGAATGATGATTTTTACGCGCCGTGTGTAGTTGGGCGGGCGGCAGGGGGTATAATTTTGGGCGGAAAGACAAGGATGACATTTTCCGATTCTAAATATAATGTAGTGGCGTATGGGGGGGGGGGGGCAAACGGGGTGAGTTTATTGAATTTCTGTTCTATGGGTAGGTATGTTTGGAAGTTAAAGCATAGGGTGAAATTTAGGGATTTTTTTTTATTGTTGTTAAAATAAAATAGGCAGTTTGGAAATAGCTCAACCACTTTCTGGAAACAAAGCGCTTTATGATTGATTATATTTTTTTACATAAAAAAATGCTTGGTTTTTCAGTATGTTTGTCGCCATACCTTACACAATTAGGAACTTTTCTGTGGTAGCCACACTAATAAATTCGGCGTAAATGGCGTATTTTAGCTTATTACTTTGTGAATGCAATCGACATTTCTCGCATATGGTTATCCCAATCTACCGAAGGCTACCGGTTGGCATAGCAACGGACTACCAACTGGAGGGTTGCGCGTCTGACTGATCTGACTGAAGATCTGACCAAAAAAAGCGTCGTGTACAAAGGGTACTGACGCACGTTAAATCTGTCGTGTCCTTATATGTCCTCACTTTGGCTTGATGTGGAAGTTTGGAGAATGGGGTGTCAGCTCATATGGGACCACGTCAAATGACCGTGATTCAAAGTTACGTGGTGTGAACCTCGGTTCTTATCCTTCGGGGATCTCAGACTGTCGCCAATTGCCCATTGTGTTGCTCTAGTGTAACGTTAATTGCATATCTACCTTTCTTTTATTCCGCTGTTTTGTGATTCATTTTAAACAGTAATTCACTGAATTCAACAGACGTTAAGTCCCGGTGCACATGCGGTTTTTCAACGTGCGGCCCCGCTGCCGCAACGCAAGTGCGTTTGAGAGACATTAGATCCAATGGAGTAGCGCACACATACCTCCGACGCCGCTGCGGCGACGTACGTCCAACTTGCGTGCATTTTGTACCGCAATTCCCCACGGAGCCGCAGATCAGGTGTTGCCCCGTCATCTGACCGTGGTTCAAAATTACGAGGTGTTGTCCTCGGATCTATCCCTTAAGGATTAATCCCGGACCGTCGTCAATAGCTCGTCGTGTTCCTCTAGAACGACGTTAATTAAAAATTACCAATTACCCCACGGCGCCGCACACACTTCACCGGTCTCAAACTTGTTTTCATAAATAAATTAAATATAAATAATAATTAATAAATGCTTGTATCCATTAACGTCTATTTTATTTCAAAATATATATTTTTTGTACACATTTTAATAAATTCTAATGTAATAGATTTAATAAATTATAATATAATAGATTTAATAAATTATAATATAATAGATTTAATAAATTATAATATAATAGATTTAATAAATTATAATATAATAGATTTAATAAATTCTAATATAATAGATGAAATAATTTCTAATATAATATATTTAATAAATTCTAATATAATAGATTTAATAAATTCTAATATAATAGATGAAATAATTTCTAATATTATAGATTTAATAAATTCTAATATAATAGATTTAATAAATTCTAATATAATAGATTTAATAAATTATAATATAACAGATTTAATAAATTCTAATATAATAGATAAATAAATTTTTATACACAGCCGACCAACCGGTCAAGGTTGGCCTCTTGATCGGAAGGTTCCTGGTTCGAATCAGGGGTCAGGGCATGGATGTAAATTGTGCTGTCCTTTGTTAGCGGCAAAGATGGTCCACCCACTGGGTGCCCCTTTACAAGTGACTATCACTTCCGGCCTTGAAGTGGCCATGGACAAGTCCTTAGTGCCCGCCATTGGAAGTAACGACCATCGCTTCCGACCTTGAAGTGGCCAAGGAAAACGTCCAGTGCCCGGCAATAAAAATAATATTAATAATTTTTTTTTCTACACCGAGTAAAACGAAATAAGCATGTTTTCTTCGATAGATATCCATCGTCATATTTACGTCATTTCACGGTTATGTGTGTATAGTTCTGCTTGGGCGTCGCACGTTGAAAAATAGGATGTGTGCACCGGGCCTGAATGAATAACCGGAATGCGGGATCCAGTATGTCCGTTACGGCTTCGAGTCGCATTTCAATTTCATTAGGTGGTTATTTGAACACAATTTATCTGAAGACTATTTCTTTCTTGAAGAAATAGTATTGCCTCTCGTTGACGCAAAATGGCAGGATTTCTAATATCGAATTGGTTCAGTGGTATTTTTAGATCGATACAAAATGACAATTAGAGATTCTTTCAGTTAAATTAAAGTTTAATTACTATTTACGGACATAGAAAAGATTACATATTAACGCAAATCGAGATTAATCAAATTAAGAACACTTGGGTACTTTCGAAATCGAATCGAGTCGAACTTCAACTAATCAACTGACAAAAGCTGCAGGTGTGTGTAATTTGGTAATTTTAGTTAACGTCGTACTAGAGCAACACAACGGGTTATTGACGACGGTCCGGGATATATCCCATATGGGAAAGATCCGAGGATAACACCACTTAATTTTGAACCACAACACAGTGTGTCATTTTTTATTCTAGGTGGACAAAATTCAATTATTAGTTCATGTCATACTAGAGCTACACAACGGGCTATTGACGACGGTCCGGGATCAGTCCCTTAAGGGAAAGATCCGAAGACAACACCTCGTAATTTGAACCACTGTCAAATGACGAAGCAACACCTGAGCTGGCACCCCACTCTTGCAGGTGTGGGAAGCAGAAAAGGCGCATGACGTCAACGACGCCAGCGCCATCTAAGATTCAAATAATTTCCCCACACTCCCCACCTGAACTCTTCTAAGAGTTCATATCTATTATCCATCATTTATCAAAGACAGATTTTATCAAAATATTAACAAAGTTATTATTTCAAAAACAGTTTTTAAATTCGTTCATCCCTTGGCGAATCCCAAATCATGAAATTCGTAACACTCACAAAGGAATAAGCTAAATTGGCGCCAAAAAATAAAAAGTCGACGTAGAAACAAATAGTGCCAAGAAATAAACACAAAACGTTCCAAATTGGCACCTATGATTATTGGTATGACTATAACGTAAAAGTACCCGCAATTCTTTATGATCTGGGTAGTCGATAATCGTCGTACTGGTGCAACACAACGGTGCAATCGTGATGCTTCGAGATCAGTCTCGAAGGTAAGGAACCTAGGAGAACCCCCTCGTAATTTGAACCCCTGTGACATTAACAAGTTAAACACCTGAACTGTTACCGCACCCTCTAAACCTCCACACCTCGCCAACGTGGACATTTCAGGCAACGACTGATTTAATGTGCAGTAGCCCGCTTACACTATATGATTTGGGATTTCACGGCATATTAGTTTTTCTACTGTTGAAGAGACATGATTCCAAAGCAGATTATTCTTTAACAAAAAATTATTTAAAATTGTAATTTTTGGCAACGCACTAATGATAATAAATTAATTTGAAAAATAATAGCATCATTTTAGAGTTATCGGTTCACACAAACGTAGCACGACTGATTTAATGTGCACTAGCCCGTTTACACGATACGATTTGGGATTTCACGGCATATTACAGTTTTTCAATTGTTGAAGGCACATGATACCAAAGCAGATTATTCTTTATCAGAAAATGATTTTAAATTGTAATTTTGGGCAACACACTAATGATAATAAATTGATTTGAAAATAATAGCATCATTTTAGAATTATGTTTCACACAGAAACGTAAAACTGCTGATTTAATGTGCACTAGCCGCTTACACTATACGATTTGGGATTTGATTTCACGGCATATTACAGTTTATCGATTCTTGAAGGCACATGCATCACGAAGGCATATCAAAACAGATTATTCTTTATCAGAAAATGATTTAGAATTGTAAATTTGGGAAACGCACCAATGATAATAAATTGATTTGAAAAATAATAGTATCATTTTAGAATTATCGTTTCACATAGAAATGCAGCTGTGAAAACAAACTCAGTGTTAAACTATTTTTAAATGTTATTTGTCTGGTTGTTTCTTTTAACAAAAAGTTAGTACATAGTTTTCGTGTCATACAAGATGATCTTATTGTTAGTTTTTTGTTTTGTTTTTGAAACTTTCTGACAAGTAACGACAAAATAAAATCTTAATGCATTGATAACTGATTGGGAAAACAACAACTGTACAGACACATTATGATTATGTCATATTTTCTCAAGTTTTTCCACTGTCGAAGGCTCATGAGACCAAAGCAGAGTATTCTTTAGGAGAAAATGGTTTAAAAATTATTACTATTAATGAGTTTTAGAAAACATACACTGAACAAAACACTGCACATACCATTAGATCAAAGTGGCCAAGGGTGAAGGGTCTGAAAAGAACGGATGTGACATCGATGTCGATGTTTTATAAAAAAAAACGTCGATGTATTTACCATCGATTTACTAGAGCCGATGTTTGTTTAACATCGATGTTTTTCCATTGTCAATGTAATGTTTTTACGTTATCGATGTTTTATTTTTGAATGAAAAAAGTACCATAGTAAAAATTAAGAAAAATAACCGTGCAACTTAGTATTTGCCAGTGATGACAACATCCGTCCCATCCGTAAGCACTAACTGATGGAATAGTTAGTGAAAAAAGAAGTCGGATTAAGGTGGAGAAAGTTAACAAACATGTTTTTTACAAACTATAAATTACAAATATTGTGCCATATAAATAATTATAGGTCCTGATATTTTTTATTTACAGTAAATAAAATTCCCACCCTCACATGTTGTTGAAAAATTAATAATAACTAACAATAATTATTGTTATGTACCTTATACTTAAAGTTGGTAGTACCTTTGTCAAATTGTTGTAAATATTATTTTATTTTATATTATTCAATTTGAAAATAAAAGATTTGTTAAAAAAGACTAAAAAATCCTTTTTGTTAATTAATAAACACGGTAAATGATGTATGGTGTAGAGACGGATGTTGCACCTTAAATCTGTCGTAGCCGAAGGTCCTCATGTAGGGTTGGTGTAAGTAGTTTGGAGAGTGATGTGCCAGCTAAGGTGTTAACACGTTATCTGACTGTGGTTCAAAATTACGTGTTATTGTTCCCGGATCTTTCCCATAGGGGATTGATCCCGGAGATTAGATCAAAAACATTAAGGCAATATTTAGTTTTAATTTTTTGTTGAGATCTTCAACGTCTGTTTCAATATTTAATCAGGGCATTTTTATGTTTCAGTCGATTGATTTTGTGTACGACCTAGCTACTAATACAGCCAACTACTGTGCTACTATAATACGGTTTAAGATAAGACATATTTTATGCTTTAAAAAAATGGCGCAAATGGTACCATTTCACAGTTGCTTTGGCTGTGGCCCTTAGCATCCGAATGCAATTTTGAGACATTTTCACGAGCTGTCACGTGACAAATCTGCCCGTTTACCCGTGTCTAAAAGATTTAGCAGATGCTCAACTAATACATGTATAAGGTATATGGAGTATACACATTCCATAGACGCTCCCTAACGTTTACATGAATATCTATAGATATTAACGTAGATAAGTGAGCGACAAAGCATACGGTAAATCAATATTTTTTTATTACGATTGCTGGAAGTGGAAATCGAACGGTGCAATAACGGAATTCATAAACATTCATGAGATTCGATTATTTAGTGTGTACGTAACATGTTATTATGTCATTATCGATGATTGTGAGCTACCGCGTATTATATTATTACGAGCTATTAGAGCTGTTTCTTAAAGGCGTGTGACACTTGTTGCGCTCATCATCACACATGCGGGCGAGGGATTGCCGGGCCCTGGAGGTTAAACGGGGACATGAATGTGAACGGTTTTCCATACAGTTCGTTTCCTACATTTGAAATGACATTTTCGCTGCAGGATATTTTATCAGTATTGTGGATTGAAGTGGAAGCTGGATACTTGACAGCGTTGGATTTGAAGTTCGTGTTATGCCACGGTTGGTAACCGGAAGGTTCAAATTCAACCAAAGACCGTCGTGTACAAAGGTGTCATCTGACCGTGGTTCAAAATTACGAGGTGTTGTCCTCGAATTTCCCTTAAGGGACTGATTCCGGACCGTCGTCAATAGCCCGTTGTGTTGCTCTAGTACGACGTTAACTAAAATTACCATTACCGTCGTGTACAAAGGAGGTTGGCGTAGCCTAAAATGTCCTCATGTTGATGTAGTGTGGAAGATTGGTGAGTGGGGGTGCCAGCTCAGGTGTGACCTCGTCATCTGGCCGAGGTTCAAAATGACGTGGTGTCCTCCTCGGGTCTATTCTTTCTGGTTTAGTCCCAGACCGTGCCAGTAGCCCGTTGCGACGTTGATTGAAATACTTGCCTACCAAAGCCGAGGCGGTACTACGAAACGGAATCCCATTCGTCTTAAGGCCGACCAACTGGTATAGTGGTTAAGCGTGTTAGTCTCTAGATCGGAAGGTTCCTGGTTCGAATCCGGGTCAGGGCATGATATTTGTAAGCGTATGGTGTAGAGGCGGCTGGTGCACCTTAAATCTGTCGTGGCCGAAAGTCCTCACGTTGGGTTGGAGTGGAAGTTTGGAGAGTGGGGTGCCAGTTCAAGTGTTGCTTCGTCATCTGACCGTGGTTCAAAATTACGAGGTGTTATCCTCGGTCCTTTCCCTTAAGGGACTGATCCCGGACCGTCGTCAATAGCCCGTTGTGTTGCTCTAGTACGACGTTAACTAAAAAATTACCAATCACCGTTCTGAAGTATCTTGTTTTCATACATAAATGGAATATAAATAAAAATTAATAAATGGTTGTATCCAGTAGCGTCTATTGTATTTCAAAATATACTTTTCCTACACCTAGTAGCCGACCAACTGGTATAGTGGTTAAGGTGTTAGAGCCTCTAGATCGGAAAGTTCCTTGTTCGAATCCGGGTCCGGGCATGGATGTTTGTAAGCGTATGGTGTAGAGGCGGCTGGTGCACCTTAAATCTGTCGTGGCCGAAAGTCCTCACGTTGTGTTGGTGTGGAAGTTTGGAGAGTGGAGTGCCAGCTCAGGTGTTGTTTCGTCATCTGACCGTGGTTCAAAATTACGAGGTGTTGTCCTCGGATCTCTCCCCTTAAGGGACTGATACCGGACCGTCGTCAATAGCCCGTTGTGTTGCTGTAGTACGACGTTAATTAAAATTACTATTACCCATTCGTCTTAAAAAAAACCTCGGATTTTAATTTATGCGTCGTGTTTCGCTGTAACAATCGTCTAACACGCGGTCTCTTCAGTGCCTGTCTGTAAACCGTCATCTGACGGTCTTGTACAAAGGTGGTTGGTGAATGTTAAATCTGTCGTGGAAAATGACCCTATATTGACCCTCGGGTCTATCTCTTCTGGTTTAGTCTCGGACCGTCGCCAATGCCCGTCGCGACGTTAATTTAAATACCTGCCTACCAAAGCCCAGATGGTGCTACGAAACGCAATCCCATACGTCTTAAAAAAAACCTCTCTGATTTGAATTTATGCAGCGTGTTTCGCTGTAGCAATTGTCTCTTCAGCGCCTGTCTGCAAACAGTCACCTGACGGTTGTGTACAAAGGAGTTTGGTGCATGTTAAATCTATCGTGACTTCAAATGTCCTCATGTTGACCTAGTGTGGAAGATTGGTGAGTGGGGGTTCCAGCTTAGGTGTGACCTCGTCATCTGACCGTGGTTCAAAATGACGTGGTGTCCTCCTCGAGTCTATCCCGGTTTAGTCCCGGACCGTCGCCTATGCCCATCGCCACGTTAATTTAAATGATTGCCTACCAAAGCCGAGGCGGTGGTACGAAACGGAATCTCATACGTCTGAAAAACCCTCTGATTTGAATTTGCAGTGTGTTTCGCTGTAACAACCGTCTCTTCAGTGACGGTGTGCAAACCGTCATCTGACGGTCGTGTACAAAGAGGTTGATGCATATTAAATCTGTCGTGGTTTCAAATGTCCCTATGTTGACGTAGTGTGGAAGATTGGTGAGTGGGGGTTCCAGCTCAGGTGTAACCTCGTCATCTGACCGTGGTTCAAAATGACGTGGTGTCCTCCTCGGTAAAAAAAATTGGTAATTTTTGGTAATTTTTAGTTAACGTCGTACTAGAGCAACACAACGGGCTATTGACGACGTCCGGGATCAGTCCCTTAAGGGAAAGATTCGAGGACAACACTTCGTAATTTTAAACCACGGTCAGATGACGGTGTCCTCCTCGGATCTATCCCTTCTGGTTTAGTCCCGGAACACTCTAATAGCCCGTTGCGACGTAATTTAAATGATTGCCTACCAAAGCCGAGGTGGTGCTACGAAACGGAATCCCATTCGTCTTAGAAACCCTCTGATTTGAATTTATGCAGCGTGTTTCGCTGTAACAATCGTCTAACACGCGGTCTCTTCAGTGCCTGTCTGCAAACCGTTGACTCATCACTTCGTCGAAGATACACAGCTCCTCGGAGGACATTGTTAACGTGAATTGGCAACGCATGGCTGCCTTCCAGTTGCCAAAATCTCTCTCGAAACTCGTATATCTTTTCCAACCTTCACTTAACGCTGATTTCTAAATAGGCGAGCGTTAATCACGACAAACAGCCGCGGTCTCCCGTCAGAAGCAAAAATCGGGTTTTAAGAAAATACTTTTTCCTGGAGAGTAGTAGACGGACGGATCTGGTGCGTCTAGACGAAGCCGAGGTTGGTTATTTTTAGGAGACTTAGGAGTGAAAAAAACCGGGCCGCCGTCGGTTTCTTGTTAAAATAAAATCGGTTCACACGGGTCGAGATTCTGCAGTTTCGTTCCTTGAGCGAGAAGTGGTGTAGGGAAAGTTAAGTGCTGCTTGGCCTTTGACGAACAGCGCCGTGCTGGTTGTAAAGCTAGCACAACTAATGATTCCGGCATTTGGAATGATGTGTGATAGCCATTTGATACTCTGGACTCTTTCCAGATGAGTCACGGCGTCTGTGTTTGCTGAGTAGTTAAACAGAGGAATGGATTTGGATGTTTGCAACCGGTGCCAAACAGCAAACGAAGAGATTTAAGACAAATGCAGAAAGCCAATTGTACAAAACAGGGATTCTCGTCTCATGGCACAAGGTACCGGACCAGGGTTCATAACAACGTGGTGTCCTCGGATCTTTCCCTTGGGGGATCGATCTCGGACTGTCGTCAATAGCCCGTTGTGTTGCTCTAGTACGACGTTAGTTAAAATTTCTACCTGGTCTCGGTAATTGATAATTTTAATTAACGTTGTTCTTACTCAGCCTTAGAAACAACGAGCAGATCAACCGGCATAGTGATTAAGGTGTTAGCCTCTAGATAGGAAGGGTCCGAATCCGGGTCCGGGCATGGATGTTTGTAAACGTATGGTGTAGAGGCGGCTGGTGCACCTTAAATCTGTCGTGGCCGAAAGTCCTCACGTTGGGTTGGTGTGGAAGTTTGGAGAGTGGGGTGCCAGATCAGGTGTTGCTTCGTCATCTGACCGTGGTTCAAAATTTACGAGGTGTTGTCCTCGGATCTTTCTCTTAAGGGACTGATCCCGGACCGTCGTCAATAGCCCATTGTATTGCTCCAGTACGACGTTAATTAAAATACCAACCTGGTCTCGGTAATTTTTAATTAGCGTTGTTCTTACTCAGCCTTAGAAACAAAGATTATGAGACAACATAATGGGCTATTGACAACGGTTCGGGTAATGGTAATTTTAGTTAACTTCGTACTAGAGCAACACAACGGGCTATTGACGATGGTCCGGGATTTGTCCCTTAAGGGAGGTATCCAAGGATAACACCACGTCACCATTCCAATTTAAAAACTAATATTAAAAAGATATAGATCTCACAGTTTTAAATAATAAATTACAAAAAAGTCCCTATTTTTCCTGAATTAAACAAAATTTATCAGGAACCAAATTTAAATTTCTAAAGAAACTCGAGCTGCAAAAATTTACATTTAGAGGTTCTTCAAAAAAAACGACAGAAGACTGAACATTTTTACGTCTTTTGCTCACTCGCGTTAGAAATTTCGCTTTTTCAATTTGGACACTTATCAACAAACCCTTAACTAATAGCGGCATCGGGAATTTTTTTTTTTAATTTCGTAATTTTGTGATCCGTATTTTCTTGGGAAACCGTCTAAGAATCGAGCTAAACAACTCAGTTTTCAATCCTGCGGCGGTAGCTTTTTTTAATATAGAGAGAAAATATTACCCAAAACGAGAAAAAATAATTCTCTATAAATCCTTTATTGCAGAATGGGATACAAATAATCCCACTATGCAACTAATGATTTAAATGAAAGTTATGGAAACATATATATATATTTACAAAACGACATTTTGTAGACGTATGATAGTACGCTATGAAAGATTTTTCGAATCTTTTTTTTTCTTTCCCATACAGTGGATTTAGATTTTTTTTTTATCTGAAGTGAAATTCAGATGGGATTAGGTGCATTTTTATGAAATAAAGTCTGGGTAATAAACCCATCAGCACTCTTACCCCTTGAAAAATTTCAGCTCCATGTTTTCAGTTCCTGGTTCGAATCCGGTTCGGTGCATGGATGCTTGTAAGCGTATGATGTAAAAGCGGCTGGTGCACCTTAAATCTGTCGTGGCCGAAAGTCCTCACATGGGGTTGGTGTGGAAGTTTGGAGAGTGGGATGCCATCTCATGTGTTGCCTCGTCATCTGCCCGTGGTTTAAAATTACGTGGTGTTATATCCCTTTCAAATTGTTCCTGGACCGTCATCAATAACCCGTTGCGTTGCTCTAGTACGACGCTAATTAAAAACATACCATTCTAAGCCCTAACTTGGAGGGACTGTGGTAGCCTGGTTGGAAGATAAGGTAATTTTAATTCACGTCGAACTAGAACAGCACAACGGGCTATAGACGACGGTCCGGGATCAATCCCCGAAGGTAAAGATTCGAGCTCAGGTTCGTCATCTGACCGTGGTTCAAAACTACATGGTGTTATCCTCTTTCAAATTGGTCCCGGATCCCTGTCAATAAACCGTTGTGTTGCTCAAGTATGACGTTAATTGACAGTATCTTCCAACCCAGCTACTATACCCTAATATGGTAGTAGTTAAGGTGTTAGCCTCTAGATCGGAAGGTTCCTGGTTCGAATCCGGGTACGGGCATGGATGTTTGTAAACGTATGGTGTAGAGGCGGCTGGTGCACCTTAAATCTGTCGTGGCCGAAAGTCCTCACGTTGGGTTGGCGTGGAAGTTTGGAGAGTGGGGTGCCAGCTCAGGTGTTGCTTCGTCATCTGACCGTGGTTCAAAATTACGAGGTGTTGTCCTCGGATCTTTCCCTTAAGGGACTGATCCCGGACCGTCGTCAATAGCCCGTTGTGTTGCTCTAGTACGACGTTAACTAAAATTACCAATTACCCTAATATGGAGTGGCTGTGGTAACCCGGTTGGAAGATAAAGTAATTTTTAATTAACGTCGCAACACAACGGGCTATTGACAACGGTCGGGGATCAATCCGTTAATTTGAAAGAGCCGAGGACAACACCACGTCATTTTGATCCGCGGTCAGATGACATGGCATCGCTTGAGCTGGTACCCCACACTCCAAACTTCCTCACCAACCCAACGAGAGGGTTTTCGTAGCCCGTTTGGAGTAGTAACGGACTAGATCCGAAGTGTTGCGGGTTTTAATTCACTGACCTGGTGTTTAGAGGGGGCTAGTGCACTTTAAATCTGTCGTGGCCTCAAACGTCCTCACGTTGGCGTGGATGTTTGTAGAGTAGTGTACCGTCTCAAGACTGAGCTTGTTATATATGACCGTGGTTCAAAATTTTCCTGGGTGGGTCTTTATTTTAAAATATTGATCTCGGACCGTCGTCAATTGCCCGTTGTGTTGCTCTAGTACGACGTTAACTAATAATTGCCAATTACCAGGTGTTGCCTCGTCATTTGACTGTGGTTCAAAATTACCTGTACTCGAATATTTCCCTTGGGGGATTGATCACGGACCATTGTCAATAGCCGTTGTTTTGCTCCAGTGCGACGTTAATTGAAATACATATCGTTTTTAAGAATTTTCATTGGCGAATCTCTGAATCATCAAGCCAACTAACGCCACGTTCAGAATGAATACGCACAGGAAACACGTATGGTCGTAGCAGCACCTAAATTTCCCTCGACTGAAACCACCCCTCATAAGAATGTTTTAATATAAAGCTTTCAGATAATATCCCAGCGTTTCAATCCGCGTCTTTAGCAAAACTCGCGCAACGATTATCTACCGCTTGTGTGAAACTCGTCGGATCATCCAGCATCTTCGTCGACAGCTGCCCTCGATCAAAGCGTCCGCCGAAAGCACCCCGGACAGACCCCCTCCATTCGCCCTAAACACCTGGGAACACGTAACTGTCTTAATGATAGCTCTCCGTATTCCATCACAAGCGTCATAATTGCTGCCGTCTCGGCTTGCGCTCCACCTGACTGCTATCCCTGTTTACTCCCTGATTAAGGAGATGCTCTTGGTTCTGGAGCCGAGACTGCTAATGATACCTTTGGCGAAGAGCACTCTTTGGACGCGTGGAAGTGTGGGGATAATCCTGTGGAGTGCTGGTCTTTCCTATGGAGATAAAAGTGCTGTCATGTTAGGGTTTGGGTGATTTTTTTCGTACCTCGGTCCCATCCTTGGGGCTGCGGTAATCTGTTGTAAGAGCACCAACTAGCAACTGTTGCGAATTTGAATCGGAACAGACCTCGTCTACAAAGGGGACTGTTGCACGTTAAATCAGTTATGGCCACAAATGTCCTCACGTTAGCGTGGTGTGGAAGTTTGGAGAGAGGGGTGCCAGCTCAGGTATTGCCTCGTCATCTGATCGTGGCTCAAAATTAAGGGTTGTTATCCTCTTTCAAATTGATCCCGGACCGCTGTCAATAAACCGTTGTGTTGCTCAAGTATGACGTTAATTGACATTATCTTCCAGCCGGGCTAATTTACCCTAATTTAGAGGTTCTGTGGTAGCCCCGTTGGAAGAAAAGGCAATTTTTAATTAATGTCGTACTAGAGCAACACAACGGGTTATTGACGACGGTCCGGGATCAATCCCTTAATTTGAAAGAGCCGAGGACAACACCACGTCATTTTGAACCACGGTCAGATGACGAGGCAACACCTGAGCTGGCCCCCAACTTGGTGTTAGCCTCGGTTCTTTCTCTTATGAATCGATTTGGGACCAGTGACAATAGCCTGAATAGTTGCTCCAGTGCGACGTTAATTAATTACCTACCCCTTAACTTTACTTGGTAGGTATTTTTATAGTCATGCTGGGAACATTGCAAGTTGGAATTCTGGGATGCCCTCCACCTGACTCCGATCCTGTCACTCACTGATTAAGGATCCGCACGGGTTCCCAAGACGAGACGTTAACAGTGCCTTTTAGCGAAGGTATCATTTGGACTCATGAAGTGAGGGGGTAGCCTGGTGGAGCGTGGATCTTTCCCGTGCACATAGAAGGTGCTGTCATGTTATTGTCTGTGAATCGAGGATTTGTTACGAAATAAGTACTTTAGTCCTTAATTTGAATAGAGGCACTGTTAGCCCGGTCACCTTGACGTTGTCTCGAGTTTGGCCAAATATGTCCTTACACCATGAAACCAAAAAACAACCAATCAGCAATTAAGCCCGTTCACACTGGATCAGCATGCGACTAAACATACGACATGAGCATGCGTACTCCGTTTCTGAACGGTAAACATGTCTAGGACTAAAGGGTCGCAGGACTGATATTGAACCAATCTGGTGGCTTGCCTAAGACCAGCCACTCATCATGTGACAGCATATGCGTCTTCCTTTTGTGTTCACAAAACGTGTCGGCACGCTTGCATCAGGACTGATATTTGACCAATGTATGGCTTGTATAAGCCCAGTTCTATTGGAGTGGACGCTTCGTTTCTGTCCACAAAGCATGTCGGTACAAATGCGTGTACTTCCAGTCAATTTAGTCTCCTAGGACTGATATTTGACCAATGTATGGCTTGTATAAGCCCAGTTCTATTGTAGTGGACGCTTCGTTTCTGTCCACAAAGCATGTCGGTACAAATGCGTGTACTTCAGTCAATTTAGTCTCCTAGGACTGATATTTGACCAATGTATGACTTGTATAAGCCCAGTTCTATTGTAGTGGACGCTTCGTTTCTGTTCACAAAGCATGTGGGTACAAATGCGTGAACTTCAGAGTTTAGTCTCCTAGGACTGATATTTGACCAATGTATGGCTTGTATAAGCCCAGTTCTATTGGAGTGGACTCTTTGTTTCTGTCCACAAAGCATTTCGGTACAAATGCGTGTACTTCAACCAATTTAGTCTCCTAGGACTGATATTTGACCAATGTGTGGCTTGTCTAAAACTGACTGCACACTGGAGCAGCATGCTACAAGCTATGCACACATGTCGATACGTATGTGTTTATTGGCCAATTTAGTGTCTTAATACATGTTTAAACGTGCTACAGAATCCTTGTTGAAAGAGTAGCGAATTAGTAATCGGAGTTTCCTGAGTTCGAAACTCGATCCACCCAAATACAGTCGTGTATACGGGGCTGATGGACGTTACATCTGTCATGACCTCAAATGTCCACACGTTGGCATGGTGTGGACTTTTGGAGATTGAGGTTGTGACACCCCACTCAGGTGTTGACATCGTCATCTGACCGTTGTTCAACATGACTTGTGTTGTCCGTGGATCTTTCCCCAAGAGAAAGATCCCGGACCGTCAATAGACCATGGTGTTGCTCCAGGTCGGTTTTAATAAAAACACCTACTCTTATAGTGTTTGGCGCTGCTTTGGCCAAATATGTTCTTGCGGCATATAACTTGGAAAAAAAACCAACTGTCCCCTCTTGTTTTGCCCTTCCTTTGGTCAGTATGCGCCACTGAAATTTAACCAACCTCTTAAAAATTAACTCGCCAGTTCACTTTGTCCGTAAAAAGTTTGACGCTAAGACACTCCGTGCTGTTGGAAATTATTGATGCAAAGTCATAAATGTTTCTTTAAAGCACAAACACTTCGCGTGTTTAGATATTCATTTGAAGAAAAAAAATGAATGTAACGAGACCAGGGAGTTTTTCTTCTAATAGCCAAGGAAAATATTTATTGATACATAAATTCAGGATAAATAGCCCTCCACTTGTTTTTAATGATGCGTAACCTAATTTGTCTTCGACTCGGTCTTGTGCCCGCGCACGAAGTGTGATGTCACGCAAGGAGGGGGGAGGATAAGGGGGTGGAAATCCTTTGAAAGGGGAATTAAAAAAAGAAGAAAGGGGTGGAAGAGAGAGGAGCGGCGGAGTAAATATTTCTCATCAAGCATTTTTGTGTACTCTGCCCTATTCATCATCGCTTTCGGTTAGAGGCTGTGATTTTCTTCTTTTACTTACCCTCTTTTTAAATGTTTGCGCTGACGGGTGGCTAAGTCGGGAGTCTTCTTTTGTCTCGCGCTGCCCACTCCCCCACTTTTTCCGTCTCGCGCCAGCCAATTAAAAGCGTGGCGTATCGGCGGCCCTAATGAGGGTGCGGCATAAGCAGGTACGGCGGATCGTTTGTTTCGCATTGATTCGTTAGGCATTAGCATAATTTTATTCCCGCGCTTCTCTCTCTCTTAGGGGGAAATGATAATAATAAAAAAAAAAGGCACTAATGAGATTCCTCGTTACTTACTGCTTCTTCTTGTTGCTGCCCGTAGGTTAACCGTGGCCGCCGACTATGAAGGACGGGCCGGAGGTAGCGGAAGGAGTGAGGACCGCCAGCAGCGCCACCAACGGCGGGGGCGACAAGCGCGACATGCGATCCCTGGACGAGCAGAGTCACCGTAACGGTGTGGCCGAGGTGGCCGTGGACATCAACGCCCTGCCCGTGGGCGGCACGCTGATCACCGAAGCCGCCGCCACCACCAACGGCGACCACGGCGACAAGTCCGGCAAGAATGGCCTGCCCAAGAACGGCGACAAGAGTTTCCCGTGCAGCATCTGCAACCGCAGCTTCGGCTACAAGCACGTGCTGCAGAACCACGAGCGGACGCACACGGGCGAGAAGCCGTTCGAGTGCCCCGAGTGCCACAAGCGGTTCACCCGGGACCACCACCTCAAGACGCACATGCGGCTGCACACGGGCGAGAAGCCGTACCAGTGCTCGCACTGCGATCGGCACTTCGTCCAAGTGGCCAACCTGCGGAGGCACCTGAGGGTCCACACGGGCGAGCGGCCGTACGCGTGCCAGATGTGCGAGTCCAGGTTCTCGGACAGCAACCAGCTGAAGGCCCACATGCTCATACACCGGGGCGAAAAGCCCTTCCAGTGCCAGGAGTGCTTGGGGAGGTTCCGTAGACGGCACCACCTGCTCCACCACAAGTGTCCCAAGGACGAGTCCAACTTGGGGAAACCGCGGAGGGGCAGGCGCCCGAAGGCCTACGAGAAGATGCCAGCCTCGGACCACGAGGACAACGAGGAGGACCACGACGAGGAGCTCCTCCACCTCTCGGACAACGAGGAGAACATTGTAGATAACCACACCTCCTCGTCTGAAGCGGACCAGCCGTCGCCAGAAGCTGTCCACCAAGTGAGCTCCATCGTGCACATGAACAACAACCACCACAATCACGAGGACCTCACCAATCCTCTGATGGTGATGAGCAACGGGGTGATCACCAACGGCCACCACCGCAGGAAGCCCAGCAGGACCATCCGCATTCTCACACCCCAGCAGCGGGAGCTTTTCCTCAGGGACAAAGTGTCCATGCAGACTCAGGCCATCGACATGAGCTTGTCGCCGTCCTCCGTAGATGTCCAGCCCGTCACCGTCATCGTCCCCAACCGCTTCCTCTCCTCGGTGGACGGTGTCCTAGACCTGTCCAGCTCCAGGAGCGACTCGGAAGTGGAGGTCATCGAGGAGGACGTGCACCACGAGGAGGACTGCCAGTGCCACCTGAAGAACTACCACAGGAGGCCTCTGTCGAGGAGGATCGCCAACCAGAGGAGCAAGATCCTGGAGATCGCCACCATGATGCAGCCCATGAACGGTTCCCTGACGTGCAGGACGACGCTTCACAGTGACGATTCAAACGGATCCCATCACCACCACCACCACGTCAATGGGGTCAAACATTTGAGCGAGGACGACGACAGCATGGCCATTCCCCTGATGACCAAAAAAGCTCATGTGGCGACAGCATGAGGTGTAATCTCATAAGGTGATATTGGTAGATGTTCCTGTACCGCGCCGAAGTCGCGGGGACTTTTATCACTTCTTTCACTGTGTGCGTGAAATGGACGTTTAACAGACACGCATCCTGCACGAAGATAAACAAAACAAAGCAAAATTACACCCCCACCCATGAATGTTTTTGTACCTAGTAATGACTCCGTGTTTATTTACATCAGCAGCGGTAAGAGCGTCGCCCCCTACCCCCTAAAATACGTTTATTGATCCTAAAATCAAAATGGAGGTATAAGAATCAAACCTAAGCCAAATATTGCTATCGCATTTTAGCTAGAGTATGTTTGAATCCGTGTTTCAATACGATTGCTTAAAAAAATTTAACGAAGATCGATTCTATGGGTGATTATAGTCCGGAATAATTTTACTTCTGAATGAACAGAAAGAAAAAAGGAAATTATAGATTCTGTAACTTGGGTATTTTTTGAAGTTTGTAAAGTGGTATTTGTCTCATTTTCGTCTTTTGACGTTAATTTCAGAGGTTCGTTGCAATCGGTATATAAATATTCCTTCTGTAGTGTCTGATGAGTATAAGTAAACAAATTAAAAGACATCAAGTCAAATAAGCATTGCACACTCATGGTCTTTTATCAATTTGTTATGGTAGATCTAGCATACCCTGTTTTAAATATCGTGATAACTGTGTTAATTCTAGATATTTAGCTGTTTCCGAATTGTTTAGAGATGTTTCTAGCTGGTGTTTGTTGAGTTGTTGTTCCTGATTAACTGTTTGAGATTAGAGCTATATGTGTTTTTTTAGTCAAATATCAAAGTCTTTGGTTTTAATGTTCCTAAGGCGCTCTTGCCGCGGCTGATCAAAACAATGAAATAAACACAACAGGAGTAAATTATCGCATTTTATACCAATGGGGTTGATTGATTACAACGGTCACATTTGTTCAGATTGAATTTCCAAATCAAATACTTTTTAAGCAATTTTTAGTATCCTATTTTTCAATGTGTTATTATCATACTCAGACTGGAATGAATTTCGATAAGGATTCTGATTTGACAGATATGTGATTTATTACAAAGAATTTTAAAAGAATCAGGACATGTTATTTGTTTGTATACATTTTAATCTTTTAGAAGTACGCTAGTATTTTTACTTTCCTATAAAAAAATATATATTGTTTTATATTCTTGAATATATTTCATTTTACACGAGTGCTTAGACAAATGCAAGTACGATTTTACTAAAGTGTTGCATGGAATGCCTCGTTTCTTAAACATTGTTTTCAACAAGTTCCTTATACCTGGTAGGTCAACTTTGATTGTCTATCCTTTAAAAAACTGCTAAACTGTTTTTATTTATTACTTTTCCAGTACTAACTTAAAATTTATGTTATAGTTGTTATAAATTTGTATCCTATTTTAACATAGATGTGATTATGTTAACCTTTATACTTTACTCATTAGGGATGTTATGGTGAAGTTATTTTTGATGACAGTATGAAATTTGTTTTACATTCTAAAGACATAAGCTTGATTTGCAAAGGAAAATCATATATTCGAATTTATTAAAATAAATATTTATTTGTTATGTGACACACAAAAAGGAAAAACAAGCCTACTTTTAAACCCCTCTCCATTGAAAGTTAGTCTTAAGACAAGTGTCTTAATCATTACATGTTATAACAGTATGTCTTACTTTTTGTAAAGGAATTTTTGCATGATCTCAACAGTTTACTCTAACATTTTTAATTACATGATGTACGAAACTGTTAAACCGATTTTGATACATCCAAAGATAGATTTAAGCACGAAAATTAAAAACAAATTATTGCAGTACTGGAAATATTAACAAGTTTAGGTTACCTAATTTTAAAAGAATTACATAAAAAAAAATTATCATTAAAAGTATTCCACAAGCTATTCTTTGATTCATTCTCGTAATTCTTTCATAATTTAACATTTATCAAAGAAATTGGCAGTATAATAAATCTGACTTTTTAAATTGTTTTTAAAGTTATCCAGGTGATTTTGAAAATGAATAAAATTATTTCGGACCTATTAAATTTTAAAATGGTAAAATTACCAATTATAATTTTAAAAATTATTTTTTAAATTAGATACATAAAAGAGCTACAAAATTTTTATTCAGTAGTAAATTTTGTGAATTAGTTTTCAATTTGCATGACATTTTATTTATTAATATTACTAGAGCCTTTAAAATATTTCAAATTAAAACTATTTCGGGCCTATTAAGTTTTAAAATATTTTTTAAGTTTGTGGTATAATAATATTACCAATTTTAATTCTGGAAAATAATTTTTAAATTTAAAACATAAAAGAACTAAAAAAACTTTATTTTTATTCAGTAGTAAATTTGTAAATAAGTTTTAAATTTGCATGACACTTCGTAAATTGATAATACAAGAGCCTTTAAAATACGTATATTCTATTTGCACAAATAACTTAGAATGAGCATCCCTTAATCACATTTTTAGAAGTCGAAAATCAGCAGCTCGATTAATATACTTTGCTCAATAGAAGCTAAACTTTTTACTGGTGATATTCATTAATTTCTATTTGTATGAAATCATCGTGTATTGAAGAAAACTTATGTACAGGCCTTTTTGTTATCGAAAAGATAGACGAACCAGATGTAAAATAATAGGCTGTGCCAAACAGTTTATACTTACAAAGCATCAGTTCAAATCGATCAAATGGCAATTCTGTTTATGACATGGTGTGAAAGTTCCTCAGTCGTTTTGTTTGTAATATTGTAATGGGTGCAGTAATCGCCACTTTTGAAAATCAATCTTCCCTTCTTCCCCCTTAAATTATAAATACTGCAGTTTAATTTTATCCAAAAGTCTAGTTTTTAGATTCCCAGTTCGTTTTTCGTGTTACCCAAAGTTCGAAATTCCCTTCGGGGGATGATCTCAATACCCCATTATGTTGCTCAAGCGCGAGTTTAATTAAATACCTACCGAGTTCGAACTTTATTTCACTTGATTTTCACAAGGTCTCCGTTTTTAGTGGCCTGGTTGTGCTTATCTAATTAGACGAATACGGAAATTGTTTTTTAATTTTAATGTTTTACTAAAAACGTTTAAATGTTGATAAGCAGATGAAAACTTTAGTCAATCGTAGTAAAAGTTTTAAAAACTTCCAAGACAGCTATTAATAAAGATTAATGTACGGGCTTCCACAAATCCCAGTTTCGTTTTTGTGGCCCTAGTTAACGCTTATACAGTTGAAAGACTGGAAATTATGTTTTTAAATTTAATGTTTTACTAAAAATACTGTTTCTTTAAAAGTTGATAAGGGTGTAAACCACAGCAAAATTTATAGCAAAAATGAATAATGAAAATGATAGCCACAAATATGGTCATTGTGCCATAAACCCAAAACCAATCAACCTACTAATTTTGGAAATTAATTAAACCAATCAACATGTTAATTTTGGAAATAAATAAAATTATTAAAACCACTCAACCTACTGATTTTGGAAAATAATAAAATTAATAAAAGCAATCAATCTAATTATTTTGAAAATTAATAAAACCAATCAACCTACTAATTTTGGAAATTAATAAAACCAATCAACCTACTGATTTTGGAAATTAATAAAATGATTTCGGACCTTTTTGAATATATTTTAAAGTCACAAGCTCGGTATAGTAAAATTACTAATAAAGATTAAAAATTAAAAGCATAATTTTTTAATTCTTTATTATTCGTTGGTTTGAAGGCTTTTCAGTTTTTACTAGGTCAAAATTAAACAATTCCAGCTTCTTTTAAAATTGATGCAAATTGCTGTAAACAATAAGGCTTAACGTGTGATGTCTGACAGCTACTCTATTAGTAAATATATTTCTATTTATTGTTATTACAATCAATGGTATTGAACATGTTTAAATCAGCATAATGCCAGAATCAAATCTACCATTTTCCCTCAATCAAATTGATTAACAAGCGGGCATCAAATGTATATCAGATTATTAAGTTTAAAGGCTTGCTTATGAAATAAATTTTTTATTAGAAGTTAGGTTAAACATTACCTATATAATATTAAACCGTCAAAAACTAGAAATTTTGGGTAGCTTAATTTCATATCAGAAACTTATTTAAACATTTATAAATGATGTATTTCCCTTTTTTTTCCATACAAGGGAATGATTTTCATGGCTGATTCCTGCATCTCTATATACAGTCGTTTATATAGTGTATAAATGTGTAGTATACATATGTGTAGAGAGATGTTTAGATAATTACTTGGTCTTTTTCAATGCTATTACAACCTGCATCTACCTTCAATTGCAATTTATTTTGATTTGCTATTCGGGCTTAATTTAAGTGGGCGTTTATTGAAATTGGTATTATCATATTATTATTTTCCTATTTCTTTTCTTTAGCTTTTATATATTCTTTGCAATGCCTCTTCAAGTACTGGGCTACGTGCCCGTCCCTTTTGTGTTGTACAATTTGTATCTGTGTGTATATGTGTCTCCTTTATTTTTTTCTGTGTTTTACAAGTGCTACTAAGGAAAAGGCGTCTAATTTTTTTAAATCAAGGTATTTAAATTTTTTTTTATCAAGTTGAGTTCTAAGAAGAAAGTCATTTAGGGTTCCCATTACATTTGAGGCTATGTCCTTCCTTTTTTTTTTAGTTTTCGAGTCTGTAAAAGGCTTTAATGTTTGTTTAAATACCTTATTTTGCAACAAAAACACTCATTTATCCTGTATTTAAAAACCATGATCACAGACACACCTGATTTAGACATTTGAAAGTCCCAATTGACTTAATTCCTTACACCAGCTAAAATCACTGTCAACTTGGCATAGGAGACGCTTTATTACTGGCGAGAAATCCAACCATGTGTGGATCTTTCCCTTCGTATTATTCCCGAACAATCTCCCCCATCATTGACATGTGATTAAGTCCATTTTAAGAAGTCCCATCCAGTACACTTCTTTCTTTATACCCGCTAAGACCAATATCGAAGGTACTTGACCACAAATATTATTACTGGCGTGAAATTCAACCATAGTATCTCGGCTCTTTCCCTACGGTATTGATCCGGAACCGTCGCCAGTAGCCACCATCATCACTGACACGTGATTTAGACAGTTTTAAGAAGTCCCATCTAATACAATTCTTTCTTTACACAAATATAAATAGGTACTTGACCACAAAGATTATTACTGGCGTGAAATTCAACCATAGTATCTCGACTCTTTCCCTTCGGTATTGATCCGGAACCGTCGCCAGTAGCCACCATCATCACTGACACGTGATTTAGACCAATTTTAAGAAGTCCCATCTAATACAATTCTTTCTTTACACAAAAATAAATAGGTACTTGACCACAAAGATTATTACTGGCGTGAAATTCAACCATAGTATCTCGATTCTTTCCCTTCGGTATTGATCCGAAACCGTCGCCAGTAGCCACCATCATCACTGACACGTGATTTAGACCAATTTTAAGAAGTCCCATCTAATACAATTCTTTCTTTACACAAAAATAAATAGGTACTTGACCACAAAGATTATTACTGGTGTGAAATTCAATCATCGTATTTCGACTATTTCCCTTCAGTATTGATTCGGAACTGTCGCCAGTAGTCACCATCATCACTGACACGTGATTTAGACCAATTTTAAGAAGTCCCATCTAATACAATTCTTTCTTTACACTAATATAAATAGGTACTTGACCACAAAGATTATTACTGGCGTGAAATTCAACCATAGTATCTCGACTCTTTCCCTTCGGTATTGATCCGGAACCGTCGCCAGTAGCCACCATCATCACTGACACGTGATTTAGACAGTTTTAAGAAGTCCCATCTAATACAATTCTTTCTTTACACAAATATAAATAGGTACTTGACCACAAAGATTATTACTGTCGTGAAATTCAACCATAGTATCTCGACTCTTTCCCTTCGGTATTGATCCGGAACCGTCGCCAGTAGCCACCATCATCACTGACACGTGATTTAGACCAATTTTAAGAAGTCCCATCTAATACAATTCTTTCTTTACACAAATATAAATAGGTACTTGACCACAAAGATTATTACTGGCGTGAAATTCAACCATAGTATCTCGACTCTTTCCCTTCGGTATTGATCCGAAACCATCGCCAGTAGCCACCATCATCACTGACACGTGATTTAGACCAATTTTAAGAAGTCCCATCTAATACAATTCTTTCTTTACACAAAAATAAATAGGTACTTGACCACAAAGATTATTACTGGCGTGAAATTCAACCATAGTATCTCGACTCTTTCCCTTCGGTATTGATCCGGAACCGTCGCCAGTAGCCACCATCATCACTGACACGTGATTTAGACCAATTTTAAGAAGTCCCATCTAATACAATTCTTTCTTTACACAAATATAAATAGGTACTTGACCACAAAGATTATTACTGGCGTGAAATTCAACCATAGTATCTCGACTCTTTCCCTTCGGTATTGATCCGAAACCGTCGCCAGTAGCCACCATCATCACTGACACGTGATTTAGACCAATTTTAAGAAGTCCCATCTAATACAATTCTTTCTTTACACAAAAATAAATAGGTACTTGACCACAAAGATTATTACTGGCGTGAAATTCAACCATAGTATCTCGACTCTTTCCCTTCGGTATTGATCCGGAACCGTCGCCAGTAGCCACCATCATCACTGACACGTGATTTAGACCAATTTTAAGAAGTCCCATCTAATACAATTCTTTCTTTACACAAAAATAAATAGGTACTTGACCACAAAGATTATTACTGGCGTGAAATTCAACCATAGTATCTCGACTCTTTCCCTTCGGTATTGATCCGAAACCGTCGCCAGTAGCCACCATCATCACTGACACGTGATTTAGACCAATTTTAAGAAGTCCCATCTAATACAATTCTTTCTTTACACAAACATAAATAGGTACTTGACCACAAAGATTATTACTGGCGTGAAATTCAACCATAGTATCTCGACTCTTTCCCTTCGGTATTGATCCGGAACCGTCGCCAGTAGCCACCATCATCACTGACACGTGAT
Source organism: Metellina segmentata (assembly GCA_947359465.1). Classification (NCBI taxonomy): domain Eukaryota; kingdom Metazoa; phylum Arthropoda; class Arachnida; order Araneae; family Tetragnathidae; genus Metellina; species Metellina segmentata. Next base: position 115,939,477 of record OX375877.1, on the reverse strand, counting down.
TTAGACCAATTTTAAGAAGTCCCATCTAATACAATTCTTTCTTTACACAAATATAAATAGGTACTTGACCACAAAGATTATTACTGGCGTGAAATTCAACCATAGTATCTCGACTCTTTCCCTTCGGTATTGATCCGAAACCGTCGCCAGTAGCCACCATCATCACTGACACGTGATTTAGACCAATTTTAAGAAGTCCCATCTAATACAATTCTTTCTTTACACAAAAATAAATAGGTACTTGACCACAAAGATTATTACTGGCGTGAAATCCAACTGTAGTACCTTGGATCTACTCATCGCCAATACTCCAGTGAAACGATATTTACCTAAGAACCATAGCACTCGTGAAAATTTAAATGCATTCACAGGGTAATCTTCGATCAATGTTAAGTGTAGCCTAGAAATACGTAAAACAGTCTTAAATATGCTTTATTGTTTTACTTTAAGAGTGGGAACCCTGTTTTATATAAATGTGTCTTTAGATATGCAAAATATCAGAAGGAAAACCAAATAAACTAATGTAGTAAAATTAAAGCTTTCTTCTTTTATTTTCACTCCCCCTTCACTTCTGCTTTCAATTGGAAACATTTAACATTCTGACATTTAGAATGTATTTTATACTTTTTTCACTATGACGTCGTCTTTTCAAAGGAAGATTTTCACTAAGATCTTATTCAAAGATATCTGCACATTGAGTAAGAAAGTTCCTTGTTTTTATCAAAATTTCAAGATGTGTTCCTTCATTTAAAATATCTTAAGCTAATTAAGACCAGTGCGTATGAGAGGCAGTGTAAATTTTATTATTGTTTATAAATTCCTATCTGTATTTATTTTGAGTTATATTTATTGGAAAAGTTCCTCAAAGTGTGCATATTTCTTTAGCATGTGTTCTGTAAATTTAGTAGGTTTTTTGCACTGGTTTGTTTGTTTTGAAAATATAATTTCTTTCTTAAAATTGTCTTATTTATTTAAACAAATTATAAAGAATAATTTCTATTAAATTTTGATTTTTATGTATTTTTTTCGAAGTATTGGAAATTCGGGTAAATCTGCAAAAGGTTGTAATTTTATATTTGTAGCCTCAGTGTGTACAAAATTCCTTTTCCTTTTCGTCGTTCTTTTGTGATGTGTTTGAAAGCTTAATTTCTAAACTAGACTAATGGGTATTTTAAAAATCTAAATTGGTATTTGGGATTTATTTTTATATTGAGATAAAGAAAGGGAGCTAAGCTTTCTTTTCCGGTAACTTATCTGCCTTTCTTTATTTTTATTTGGAAATTTTTCAATCATTTTTATACTCTGGCAATGCATATAATACTTTATGTTCAAAATTTCTTTAGTATGAGTTCTCTGTCTTGTTAATAGGAGCAATCAGAAGGGTCACAGAAAAAGAAATTGTGACTAAATAAAATGAAAAAAATGTTATTAGAGATGGGTAAAATTGTTATTTTACGGTAACAGGTGTTCGCTGTTGTTGCCAACTTGGAATAACAGTTATTTTGACATCAACGGTCAATTTCAACTGTTTAAATTAGCCCCATTTAGGTATCTTTTAAGGATTCCAACTTGTATAAACTTTTTAAATTCAATATTAAATTGCTTCACTGCTATCTCTATAATATCAATCGACAACTGTTAATATTTTCCATAACAGTTGCTAATTGTTATTTCCCAATAACACTGTTTTTTAAACTGCTATCGAGATAACAGCCCATCTCTATTATTGATTATGAAAGCAACAAATTTTTTTTATCTGTTCCAATGTTTAATACCTCTGTAAAATAGTAGTCAAGGTTCCAATGTTTGATATTTCTGTAAAATTGCTTAAGGTGATGTATCTATAATACGCTGTAATTAGGATTAATTTTTTCTTCCGTTTGAAAATTCGAAAACGATTGTGTGTAACAATGCTAAATCTGTTAACTCGACTGCTCAACCTCTGAAATGTATTTCTAGCATTGTACACGGCATTCTTGTCATTCAACTTTGATGTTTAACTGTTTCACCCAGCATTCTGTGTGTAATTGTTTGAGCATTTGCATACTACAAAGTTCCTACAGTGGCTGCGAGGTTTTGGTATGATTAATACATAGGATTCGAGATAGGTGAAATTCCTCTGGAATTGAAGGTGAAATATTGAAGGTGAAAGGTTTTTGTTTTGAGAATCTGGACAATTTATTTATTTTAGTTGGAAGAAACTCAAAAAAAGTAGAAATACTTCTACAAATACTTTGGGATGCCAACAAATTTATTAAAAAATGGAGAATACTTTATGGTAAAATTATAAAAATAATTTCATTCGCCAGGAATAAATAGTGAAAATTTAAATAATTAACCTGGCTGAAACTTCCTTTATTAACCAATTAATCCATATTTACAGTTGTAGTCTCCAAACAATTGAGGTTTAGTCTTAAGAGAGTGACTATAATCAATCTATTCAGGCTTTTAACAAAGCTCATCAATTAATTAAAAAACATTTAATTTGTTCTTGCTCGAATTTATTTTATTAACCACCAGAAAAATAATTAACAATTAATAGTCATAAATTTACCTCAATTCGTGATAGTAATGCTTATAAAATTCACTTAATAGTATTTCATTTCTCACTTACAGCATCAATTTAAGGACTGAAATTCTTGAACTTATATTCATTAATGACTTGAATAAGTTTGATTTAATTTTTCTCATCAAGAGTGAGAGCATAAAAATTTTCTATTTAATTCATCTCTAAATAAATTTAAATCTCTGAAGAAATAAATACACCGAAATAATATTTTTAGACTATTAATTGCAAAATGACTTTTAAACCCTCCAAGTGGTTTTAATAAGATTTCTCGTCCATCAGATCTGCTAATGATTTTGCTAACGACGAGATATCTCGTCAAGGTATCCACCTTTACAGTGCTAATGCTCATCAAACCCACCAAACCAGTATGGAATTTCTCACTACGTCAATTCAAAATTTAAATTCTTGAACTTATATTTTTCATTACTAACTTGAATAATTTAATTACTTTTCTCATCAAATAGAGTAAGCATTTGTATTTAAAATTTAATTTACTTCTGTGAAATAAGTTCATAGCAATGATATTTTGAGACTGTTGAGATATTTGCATTTAGATCTAGACGATTTTACGAAATTTAAAGCATAATGAAGTAGAAAGTTAGCCGCAACCTCTAGATATTATTACAGCATACTTCATTATATAGAAATGAAAATAGGTTTAAGAGGAGGAAGAGTTAGAAAAATTGCACCTCATCCAAAACTCGCAGTCCATTTGCACCGTCATTGTATCATGTGATATAGATCGTTTTCGTTAAGTTGTTCGCTTTTTTATTTCCAAACTTTTATTATATTCAACTCTTAATGTTGTTTGTGTGTCGTTAAAGGTAGCAGTGAAAGAATTTTTTATCGTATTGAACTATGTTAATTGTGGAGTTCCGAGGGACTTTTGTGAAGTGAAAGTCCCTCTGTTTGTTCAAGTCAGATGTATGGAATACACTTCAAATCGTTGTTCGTTCAAGCGCATTGGAGATTTGGAGGAAGACATTTTTGAGTTCTCCCATCGTAAAAACTTTGTACTGTAATAAAAGAGAAAAAACAAGACATTTTTCATTTTAGTTATAATTTATTGTTAAGACTAAGGAAAAAAAAACTTGTGCTAAAAGTTCGGTGCATCCCATCTTCAAGTAGTTTCAGCCTTCGTAGTGTTTACTCCTTGATACATCCGGCACAAGTTTGTAAATATGAAATGCAAGAAACATATTTTTAAACCATTTTTTAACGAATAAAGATTGCTGCTTCTTGCCTATGATTGCTTACTTTATTTCATTGAACCCATCCACATTACGATAGTGTGGTAGACTTTGCAGGATAAATAATTTGCTAAAACAATTGGATCATACTAACACTATTACTGAAAATACAAAGTATATTAATTTTAATGTTTCTAGTACACTTTGTAGGATTACTTAACTGATAATACAAACTAATGGCTATTAATTTTAATATTTTTAGTACATTTTGCAGGATAAATAATTTGCTAAAATATTTAGATCATACTAACACTATTACTGATAGTACAGAGTACATTAATTTTAATGTTTCTAGTACACTTTGTAGGATCACACTTGACTGATAATACAAACTATTTGGTATTAACTTTTACATTTTTAGCACACTTTGAAGGATAAATAATTTGCTAAAACATTTGGATCATACTAACAATATTGCTGATAGTACAAAGTATTGGGTATCAATTTAATATTTTACTACACTTTGCAGGATCATACTAACACAATTGAAGATAATGCAAGCTATTGAGGTATTAATTTTAATAATTTGTCGTACGCTTTGTAGAATAAATAATTTGTTAGAACATTTGGATCACATACCAACACTATTACTGATAATCCAAGTTATTGTGTATTAATTTTAATATTTTTAGTATACTTTGCAGGATCATACCAACACTGGTAAAGCAAATTATTGTGTATTAATTTTAATATTTTTAGTATACTTTGCAGGATCATACCAACACTGAAAAAGCAAATTATTGTGTATTAATTTTAATATTTTTAGTATACTTTGCAGGATCATACCAACACTGGTAAAGCAAATTATTGTGTATTAATTTTAATGTCCTTAGTACACTTTGTAGGCTAAATATTTTGCTAATATTTTTGGATCTATATACTACACTATTACTGATAATACAAAGTATTGGATACTAATTTTAATATTAGTACACTTTGTAGAATTATTTGACTGATACTACAAACTATTGGGTATTAACCTTTAAATTTTTAGTACACTTTAAAGGATAAATAATTTGCTGAAACATTTGGATCATACTAACACTTACTGATGATACAAACTAGTGAGTATTTAAATATTTTTTATGTCAAATACACAATGGTAACGTAAGATCAAAAATGCCAGTTTATATTTAATTTCCTCATACCCCTCCGAAGACATGCAGGAAACATTTTTACAGTCCTTTCTGGAACATTCTTTTCCAAAATTAAAGTTACTTTAATTCTACTTGGAGCGGCTGGAGGAGTCTAATTTCATCTAGAAGCTTGTTTAACCTTCATGGAGTTTTGCCAAGATCTAACCAATTTTGCTAATGATGAGATATTAAGGTTACCGTCTTCTAACGATAAGATCTGGTCAGTTTTCTTATAAAGATGAGACATCTCGTGTCTAGATATGACAAATTTTGCTATTTACAATATGCATTCTAGACAAATACAGGAGGGTTAAATGATGCTCTCTTTGGAATGAGTTCATTAAACCGGAGTGACAGTTTGAGGAATCTTGTTCTCTGCTGTATCCAAAGGCTGTAATGGAAGATAACATGTTCTTGAGTCAGGAGGCTACATTATAAACTACAATATAATTTCTCAATTTCCTTAAAATGAGAAAAGTTAAAAACATGCATTTAAGATGTGGATAGGTTTTTGAGTGCACTTTAAGATATTTTAACTTCTTTGATCTGTATTTACTCAATCGGGGTGGAGTACAGGGTGGCCCCAAAGTCACTAGACCATTTAAAAATAGAACAACTCTTTTATGTATTAAAAATTCACATTTATTTTATAATGGTAATTTTAATTTACATCGTACTGAAGCAACACAACGAGCTATTGACGACGGTCCGGGATCAATCTCCCAAGAGAAAGATCCGAGGACAACAGCACGTAATTTTGAATCACGGTCAGATGACGAGGCAACACCTGAGCTGGCACTCCACTCTCCAAACCTCCACACCAATCCAACGTGAGGACTTTCGACCATGACAGATTCAAGGTGCACCAGCTGCCTCTACACCATACGCTTACAAACATCCATGCACTGACCCGGACTCGAACCAGGAACCTTCCGATCTTGAGGCTAACACCTTAACCACCTGAAAGATTGGTCGGCTATTTTTTATAAACAAAATACATTCCTGTGAAATTATTTTTATTAGTTTCGTAGATTGTAACTGTCGCTTGTTTAGATGGTTGACTCCAAACTCACAAATGTAAGCTTTTTGGTTAGCACAATTGAACGTTGATTTTGCCGATAAAATTTGACTGTTTTTACTCGTTGCTCTATCGTGAATTTCTCCATATCTATTTTCCAAGGATTACATGTGAATAATCTTAAAAAACTGATGGCAAAAAAATTATATTTTAAAATGGTCTAGAGACTTTTAGGCCACTCTATTTATAAGACAAATCATTAATTTAAAAAATGCTGTTTTCATCCGAATGAAAACATTCTAGTTCCTTGTCAATTTAAATTATTAACAATCAAAAGTGTTCATATACAAGGTAGGTAGTTGAATTAACGTCACATGGAAGTGACAGTTATACTTCTACCAAATCTTAAGTTATAGCAACATTGTAAGTTATTCAGAACTGATGTTTCTTTAATATTAGGTGTTTATTAAATTGTTTATATAATAGATCAAAAGATCATTTTCGTAATCTTTGTCTCTGCAAAAATAAATAAATAGGTAGTAAAAAGGACTATTGGAATAAATCAGTGTGGATAATGTTAAAATAAAATTAAGTATTTAAATTTTATAATTTTTATTCATTAAAGATCAATGGGGGTAATTTTATAACAACTAAGTTTACTTTTTTTTCTATTACTGCTATTAATGTGTTAATTACTACAACTAATTTTATGAATTAAATAATTATATTTAATGGTTTTACAGGAATTTTAGTTTGATTAAGTACTACCGTAGATTTCTAAGAAGTTAAAAATAGCAACCCTTCATTTCCTTTAAATTTCTATTTTAATTTGTTCTGTACTTTACCGTATATCTATATAAGATAGATATAACGTGGTATTAAAAATTAGTTATTCAAACTACAATTTGTGATGGAACTAAAACTAAATTGATATTGTCTTAATACAACGTTGTTCAGAATTTATGCACTATCATCGGCAGTTGTTGTTAGTTGCTATACATTTAATAGCATTAAAAATATCATAACGGTAAAAGTTACTGTAAATGAACTTTTAACAGCCGAAAATAAATAGAATTATTATTCTGTAAATTGACCTTTTAATTTTGACCACATGATTATAACTAACAGACCCACTTACAACAGTTGCTCTAAACTTGATTAGGTTCCTGATTCGAATCCGGGTCCGGGCATGGATGTTCGTATACGTATGGTGTAGAGGCGGCTGGTGCACTTTAAATCTGTCGTGGCCGAAAGTCCTCACGTTGGGTTGGCGTGGAAGTTTGGAGAGTGGGGTGCCAGCTCAGGTGCTGCTTCGTCATCTGACCGTGGTTCAAAATTACGAGGTGTTGTCCTCGGATCTTTCCCTTGAGGGACTGATCCCGGACCGTCGTCAATAGCCCGTTGTGTTGCTCTAGTACGACGTTAACTAAAATTACCATTACTAAACTTGATTAATTATATCGATTGATAGTAAAGTGTTTTTACTCAATTTTTTTACCTTATTCTAATCCATTTATCATAAATATAACATCCATATTCACAAATAGAAATTATGTGGTGTTGTCCTCGGACCTTTCCCTTCGAGGGTTATTCCGGACCGACGCCAATAGCCCGTTCCGTAGCTTTAGTGGGACGTTAATTTAAATACCTACCTGCAAAACCTCTAAATGAAATTGAACTTATACAAAAATATCTTACAGTATTTTTATACTTCAACTGGTTTTAATTCTTATTTCCAATAAAAAGCAATAACTCGCTGTGTTGCTCCAGTTCGACTTTAATTAAAATACCTATCTTCCTACCAATAAAAGCCGACCAACTGGTATAGTGGTTAAGGTGTTAGCCTCTAGATCGGAAGGTTCCTGGTTCGGGTCCGGGCATGGATGTTTGTAAGCGTATGGTAGTGGTAATTTTAGTTAACGTCGTACTAGAGCAACACAACGGGCTATTGACGACGGTCCGGAATCAGTCCCTTAAGGGAAAGATTCGAGGACAACACCTCGTAATTTTGAACCACGGTCAGATGACGAAGCAACACCTGAGCTGGCACCCCACTCTCCAAACTTCCACGCCAACCCAACTTGAGGACTTTCGGCCACGACAGATTTAAGGTGCACCAGCCGCCTCTACACCATACGTTTACAAACATCCATGCCAGTACCCGAATTCGAACCAGGAACCTTCCGATCTAGAGGCTAACACCTTCACCACTATCCCAGTTGGTCGGCTAAATCAAAGGAATGAATATATGCTTGGGTAGGTATTTAATTAACGTCGGCTCTGGGGCAACAGAAGGGGCTACTGACAATGTTTCGGGACCAACCCTCGGAGGGAAAGTTCCGTGGTTAACACCATGGTCAGAAAACGAAGTCATATCTGTGCTGGCACCCACCACCTCACCAAATGTCCACACCACGCCAACTTGAAATATATGTTTGGTAATTGGTAATTTTTTGTTTACGTCGTACTAGAGCAACACAAAGGGCTATTGACGACGGTCCGGGATCAGTCCCTTAAGGGAATGATCCGAGGACGACACCTCGTAATTTTGAACCACGGTCAGATGACGAAGCAACACCTGAGCTGGCACCCCACTCTCCAAACTTCCTCGCCAACCCAACGTGAGGACTTTCGGCCACGACAGATTTAAGCTGCACCAGCCGCCTCTACACCATACGCTTACAAACATCCATGCCCGCACCCGGATTCGAACCAGGAACCTTCCGATCTAGAGGCTAACACCTTAACCACTATACCGGTTGGTCGGCAAAATATATGTTTGGGAATGAAGAGATTTAGTAAGAAGAGCAGTTTCAGTAATACTACTTCAGTTCTGACGTAAAAGGAGCTTCCAAAATTTTTTTACGAATGGAATACATTAAAAACCAAGCAAGACAGTACATCGACCTAAATTAATAAATCTCATGTTATTGGGCCTTTCACACACAAAATTATCTTTACGTATACATTTTTTCGTCATCTGACCGTGGTTCAATATTACGTGTTGTTGTCCTCGGATCTTTCCCTTAGGTGATCGATCCCAGACTGTCGTCAATAGACCCGTTGTGTTGCTGTAGTACGACGTTAATTAAAAATTACATATATGTTTTCACTTACGCTGATGACAAACAAATCGACAGCTTTTATATATTGACGTAAAGCAGCAAACAGATATAAACAACGTAAAATGAACCAATAGGGATTTCGATGCACTAAAATGTCGACTAACCTGTCTGGAGGTTAATTCTCTAGATGGTTCCTAGTTCGAATCCAGGTCAGTGCATGGATGTTTGTAAGCGTATGGTGTAGAAGCTGCAGGTGCACCTTAAATCTGTCTTGACTGAAAGCCCTCACGGTGGGTTGGTGTGGATGTTTGGAGAGTGGGGTGGCAGCTCAGATGTCGTCTCGACATCTGACCGTGGTTAAAAATGACGTGTCTTCGGAGATTGATCCCGGACGGTCGTCAATAGCCTATTGGGTTGCTCTGGAACGACGTTAATTAAAAATTACCGTCATCATTACCGCACTTAAATTATATGTTTGATTTGAGCCTTAGAACTAACTGCAAAATATTTCTAAAACTATACGGAGTGATTCCCCACTTCAATGAAAGTCTTCAGCAGTATGAAGGCTATGATAAATCTAGAAGACATAAATTAGCGCATGAAAGGTAGGAAAGTATTTTAAGGTAATGGGGTAATGGTAATTTTTAGTTAACGTCGTACTAGAGCAACACAACGGGCTATTGACGACGGTCCGGGATCAGTCCCTTAAGGGAAAGATCCGAGGACAACACCTCGTAATTTTGAACCACGGTCAGATGACGAAGCAACACCTGAGCTGGCACCCCACTCTCCAAACTTCCACTCCAACCCAACGTGAGGACTTTCGGCCACGACAGATTTAAGGTGCACCAGCCGCCTCTACACCATACACTTACAAACATCCATACCCGGATTCGAACCAGGAACCTTCCGATCTAGAGGCTAACACCTTAACCACTATACCGGTTGGTCGGCAAAGTATTTTAAGGAGACTTAGCACTGGAGCAACACAACTACGGGATCAAACCCGAAGGGAAAGAATCGTGGACAACACCAAGTAATTTTAAACCACGGTCAAATGACGAGGTCAAAACTTGAGCTGTCATCCAACCTCTCCAAATTCCCACTCCATGACAGGGTGGGGACATTTAAGTCTACTACAGATTTCAAGTACACCAGGCCTCGAAATATATTTTTTAATAAAGGTGCACCTAAGTTTTTAAATTAGGTGCACAGGTGCGCCTAGCGAGAAAAAATTAGGTGCACAATTTTATTTTCATGTGCACCCGGGTATTTCGAGCCCTGAAGTACACTAACTGAGGTGTGCACCTTGCGTGGATGTAACAATAAATAAGACCAATAGAAGTACAAGAAGTAATGGTAATTTTAGTTTAACGTCGTACTAGAGCAACACAACGGGCTATTGACGACGGTCCGGAATCAGTCCCTTTAGGGAAAGATCAGAGGACAGCACCTCGTAATTTTGAACCACGGTCAGATGACGAAGCAACACCTGAGCTGCCACCCCACTCTCCAAACTTCCACACCAACCCAACGTGAGGACTTTCGACCACGACAGATTTAAGGTGCACCAGCCGCCTCTACACCATACACTTACAAACATCCATACCCGGATTCGAACCAGGAGCCTTCCGATCTAGAGGCTAACACCTTAACCACTATACCGGTTGGTCGGTAAATAGAAGTATAAGAAATGCTACATATATCTTTTACTTCATTTGGTGGTCTGAAATATGCATATATTAATTGCAAATGGTTTAGATTATGAAATACGTGTAACGATACGTGTTACGACTCTGACGTTAACAGACAGGAAAGATTAACCCTGCCTTAGCAAAGCTAAGCAGATCTTGGGGAGAGATATCTCGTCATTAGAAAAAAGCTGAACTGATCTTAAAATTTTAAGAAATCTTCAAAAATCATCATAAAAATTCGGCACTATCTTAACGACGCGTTATCGTGTAATTAGCAGAATTGGTTAGATCTTGATGGACGAGATATCTCGTCGAAATCCCTTAGAGCAGCGATTCCCAATTGGTGGTACGCGGCAACGATTCAGGTGGTACGCGGCAACGATTCAGGTGGTACGCAAGGATGATACGAGCGACCCAAATATTCTACGAAGTTTGTTCGATTTTTTAATATGTACAACCACGTTATGCTGTTTCTTATGCTATTTGTTACTAGTTACTTGTATGAGAGTGTTTTTTTCTGAACTTTTGTGTATAAAAAATAAATATAGAAACAGAGTAAGTGTTGAAGAGGACTTAAGAGTGAAGTTAAGCTCCATTGCTACTGATATTGATATTTTAATAAAAGACAAACAACAAGTTTCGCACTAAAAATTGATTTTTGATTTTGTTAATCTGCTTAGTTTGAACTAATTATTTAAATTAGTTGTTTTTAGACCTGTGAGTAAAAAATAAAACTGTAATTTTCAATAATCGTTTTATTTTTTCCTTTATTAAAACATCATTAATACGAAATACAAGTGCATTAATCATAAAACATGAAGCTTTCTTAATATTTTAATTAAAATAAAACAAGCCATTGGGCACTTTTCTGACATTAGATATATGTTTCTAAAAAAATATAAGACTGTTGGTACGGCAAAAACTTCTAAAGATTTCAAGTGGTACGCAGTCACTAAAAGGTTTGGAACCCCTGCCTTAGAGGGTTAAGGAACTGCAGCGTAGATTTCAAGCCCATGTGTTCCAACTTGAAACAAAGCAAGTTAAGATAAATCGAAGAAAATTATCAGACGTGAAAAATCAAACAGTAAAATGCCTCCAAAACGAAAGCCGAAAATACGTACCAAAACACATACCCATACGACGCCAAACGAACTGAACGCGTATTTAATATTTAACAGGCGACCTACCCAATAACGACGATAAAAACGAAAGTAAAGGTGTTTTAAAGCTTATTCCGCCTCTTCATTTCATACGCTTACCCGAAGAATGCTAATTAAAAAAACACACAAGCAGAAAGGGGTGTAAGACGCATTTACAGAGGTATATCTCGACCGATCAATCGGTAGAGTAATCACCTAAGTCCTCATATGCCCCTAACATTCACCTACCCCGAAGAACCGCTCTCGCTTTTTAAACAGGATGGGCAGGTAACCATGGCAACGCGTTCCGCTCCTCTAGAGCTTCATCTTTTTGTTTTCGCGATCGCAGCCAGGAAGACCGTACGGAGGCTTTTCTCTATTCTTTTTCCTCCCGGTTCTTTTTTAAACAATCGAAACGCGCTAAGATAAGACTACTTTATGATGGGGAATCACTTAGAAGCGCAAGGACAAAAGCCCTCGTCAACAACTGCGCGGAGTTATTAGGGAAGGGGCTTGGACTTATAGAAGGGAATGGGAAGGCGAGTGAGAGAGATATAATTCGTTTTATCTGTGCGGGGTACAAAAAGTCCGTATTGTCTTCGGTGGAGAACAAATACTTGCTGGGGAACAAAGAGTTTAGGAATAATATTTGTGGGTCTTCTTCCTTTGGGTGGTCGTTTCTTTGTGCGTTTTTCCCTCTTGGCACGGTGTGGGTTGTACATTACTTAGAAATAACTTATATTCAGCGAAATCGCTTATGTGATCTTTCCAATGAATATCGAAGGGTTAATAGTTCACTGAGTGAAGGATTTCTTTTTAGGATACTTGTTACTGTTTTGAACCTAATACTTTTTAGTTGTGATAGTCTTCAAATTGGGCTCTGCTTTTCAAGTGGAGATGGGTAAATTGTAAATACTACTAGAATCGTTGTGAATTATGTAACAACTTTTATAGCTAAAGATTGTATGTACATTCCATTCCGTTCTCCATTCATGACATTGAATAGTTCTCAGGCTCCTTCAACGTTCATTGTAATGTTCGCAAAACATCAGTCTTCTAGATTTCGTTCTCCATTCATGACATTGAATGGAGAACGACATCTAGAAGACTGGTGTTTTGCGAACATTACAATGAACATTGAAGGCGCCTGAGAACTATTTCACTGAGTGAAGGATTTCTTTTTGAGGATATACTTGTGAGCGTTTATAACCTAATACTTTTAAGTTGTGTTCTGTGATAATCTTCTAATTGGCGTCTGGTTTTTGAGAGGAGACAACAGGAGATAAGACACTAGAGGGACAAATTACAAATACTACTAGAATAGTTATGAACTATATAACAGCCTTTGTACACAAGATAGTGAGGAGTTCATGACATTGAATGGAGAACGATATCAAGAAGACTGGTGTTTTTAGAGCATTCCAATGAATATTTAAGGTGTGATAATTCGCTGAGGGAAAGATTTCTTTTTGTGGATACTTGTTAGCGTTTCTAATCTAGAACTTTTAAGTTGTGTCTAGTGATAATCTTCTAATTAAGCTCTGCTTTTAGAGAGGAGATAAGACACAAGAGGGATAAATTACAAATACTACTAGAATCGTTATGAACTATATAACAGCTTTTGTACAGAAGATTGCGGGTAGTTCATGACATTGAATGGAGAACGATATCAAGAAGAATGGTGTTTTTATAACATTCCAATGAATATCCAAGGCGTGATAAATCGCTGAGTAAAAAATTACGAATCTACGGCAAATAGGCTAGCACTCGAATGTTCTTTTCGATATTTCCTGATTTGAGCCACACTTCCATCAAGGATGCGGCGTTTCTGAATTACACCTTTATTAAATGAAGGGTGACGAATTAATATGATGCAATATTGAAGGTTAATTTATTTCATTGCATCGTGATACATGAGCCGGGCGTATTAACTCCGATTTCACGATATCTTCTGCAAACCAGCTAAGCAATATATAGGAAACTAGGGGGCCTGCCCCCTGATCGCTAACGCTCGCCAACCCCCGGAGGATTGCTTCGCAATCCTCATTGGTTCGCTGCGCAAACCTATGCTCGCTTCGCTCGCCTCAATGAAGACATGTGTCCTAGCAGAAGGTATTGTTTACAAAACATGTTACCAAAAAAATATTTTTCAAATCTAAATTTGCTGTATTACAGAAAAAATATATACAGTATCTCTAAAATCAGAATTCAAATGAAAACTTTGTGCAAATTTTGACCCGAAATGTGAGCGTTGCTTTGGAAATTGAATACCCAGCATGTTGTTTGTGTGTACATTTTCCCAGCACTCAAATGACCCACACTTTTTCATTGCGTTTGTTGCCGAAAGTTGTAGTGCAAGCGTCTTGTTGAACTATAATTGTTGGCCCTGAAAAGGACCGTTTTTTAAATGGCCCTGAAAAGATCCTCCGCTTTCTTTGATTTATATTATAAACTAACTGCAACAGCTCATTAAAATTTCCTTTTTCTTTTCAATAAAATTTCATCCGATAACGCTATAAATTCAATCGATGCGCGAGACTTCGCGATAAACAAACAATCGTACAGTGTTGCCAAAACGCGATTACAAATAACGTCTTTTTTGCGTGCCACGTAAGAGAATTATATATATAGATGATCAGTAAAAATAGAAGCTGAATCACAAATTTCCTTTAAGATAATTCCTAGAATTGTTCTCTCCAGTGCAGTCAAGGAGGCGATCCAAAGGCTTATCAAAGCAAATAAAGCACTTGTTGGAGTCAACTAAGTGAAAACGATTCATGTAGGCCTGAGTTATAATGTGGCTGGTCTTGGTTCAAGAAGAAAAGTAGCTATTGAAGGGTTTGTTGCAAAAGGAGGTAGCTCCACTTTTTCAAGTTTATGGCAAACCGTAACAAAAGTTTGCAAATTCAAAATTCTAAGATGCGTGATAATATTCTTTCCGATAAATTTCCTTAATTGTTCTTAACTAATGATTGGAGCTACATCTTTCTTGCACCAAACAAAATAGTATTTTTTTTACCACAAGATAGTACATGCAACTCCAAACTAACCCAGGATGAAGCTACCACTTTTTTGCAGCAAACCCTTCTTAAGTTCTAGGGATTTAGAGGTAAGTAATCTCATTCAAATCTCAATTTAAAAAGACGTCGGTGCATTCCATCTAGTACACCAAAGTGATTCAGTCTCCCTTCTGACCCAAACCTGTATATATATATATATATATATATATATATATATATATATATATATATATATATATATATATATATATATATATATATATATATATATATATATATATATATATATATATATATATATATATATATATATATATGTATGTATGTATGTATATATATATATTGAAAAACATTTGGTGTCAGGTAAAATAACAGGAAACTTGTTTTAAAAAGCGAATGTTTTCAATACAAACAAAGCAGATGTAACCCATTACTATTTAACAAAACATGGCAGCACATTTTTGATAGTAGTCTTGTTTTAAAAAAAAGACTACTTTTCTACAAGCTTTTAACAAATGACACAAGTTGCTTAAGAAGAGCTTCAACTACTCAAGAGGGAACAATAGCTTTAAAACCTTAAAAAATTTGATTTTCCAATTTTGATCAATTTAGACAGTTTGAAATGTTCCGATTCTTGTTTTAAAAAAAACGGATGAAAAAATTCGCATTTGTTCGTTTGTAATAAAAAAATTTTAACACACCTATATGTATTTCCAGCTATTCGTTTGTTTACGTTTCTTAATTTCGGTTTGTTAATTGGTAATTTTTTAGTTAACGTCGTACTAGAGCAGCACAACGGGCTATTGACAACGGTCCGGAATCAGTCCCTTAAGGGAAAGATTCGAGGACAACGCCTCGTAATTTTGAACCACGGTCAGATGACGAAGCAACACCTGAGCTGGCACCCCACTCTCCAAACTTCCACGCCAACCCAACGTGAGGACTTTCGGCCACGACAGATTTAAGGTGCACCAGCCGCCTCTACACCATACGTTTACAAACATCCATGCCCGGACCCGGATTCGAACCAGGAACCTTCCTATCTAGAGTCTTAACACCTTAACCACTATACCGGTTGGTCGGCTAATTTCGGTTTGGAATTATGCTATTTATTATTTTCGAAAGTTTTAATAATATTTTTACTGTAACAAATATAAGCAGAATATGTACTACTTAACTCTTTCATTTAATAAATATATTTTGTTTCTTGAACGCACTTGAATATTTTTTGCTGTGGCAACTTGTTGCTTTTTTCAAAGAAATTTTTGGAATACTTTGATTTTATTTTTATTTATATACATCAAGTTCTTAATAACAAAATATTCTACAATGGAGAAGAGGTTATCTGGTTAAAGGCATAAGAAGAAGAAAAAGAGAAGTATGGTTTTTGAATAATTTTAAATAAAGTAATATCTACAACAATTTGACATAGGTGCAACTAACTATAAGTGTAATTAGGTAAGTACATAATAATGATTATTGTTAGTTATTATTAATTATTTATCAACTTATTGGGGGAGGGGAGGAAACACAACAAACTTATTTTTTATTTACTGTAAATAAAAAATATTGGGTCTATAATTATTATAGGCCCCACTATTTGTTATTTGCAGTTTGTAAAAAAATGAAGTTTGTTAAATTTCTCCACCTTAAGCCGATTTCTTTTTTCACCAGTTAGTGAAAAAGATCTTTCTGATGGGATAGATGTCGCCATCACTGACAACTACTTAGTTGCACGGATTTTTTTCTTAATTTTTACTATGGTGCTTTTACATTCAAAAATAAATAACGACAACGTAAAAACATCGACAATGTTAAAACATGGACAATGTTAAAACATCGACAATGTTAAAACATGGACAATGTTAAAACATCGACAATGTTAAAACATGGACAATGTTAAAACATCGACAATGTTAAAACATCGATAATGTTAAAACATCGACAATGTTAAAACATCGACAGTGTTAAAACATCGACAGTGTTAAAACATCGACAGTGTTAAAACATCGACAGTGTTAAAACATCGACAGTGTTAAAACATCGACAGTGTTAAAACATCGACAGTGTTAAAACATCGACAATGTTAAAACATCGACAGTGTTAAAACATCGACAATGTTAAAACATCGACAATATTAAAACATCGACAGTGTTAAAACATCGACAGTGTTAAAACATCGACAGTGTTAAAACATCGACAGTGTTAAAACATCGATAGTGTTAAAACATCGGTGTTAAACAAACATCGGCTCCAATAAATCGATGGTAAATACAACAATGTTTTTATAAAACAGCGTTGTCTCATTCCTACTTTTAACACCTTTTACCCTTGGCCACTTTGGTCTAAAAGTATGTTCAATTTACTGATTAGTGAAATTATGCTACTTGGTTGTTTCTTAAATTTTTGTAATGGTTCATTTTTCATTTAAAAATAAAACAACAACAACGTAAAAACATCGACACGTATAAACATCGATGTTAAAAAAACATAGGCTCCAATACATCGATGTTTTTTTATAAAACATCGATGCTTTGAAAACATCGATATCGATGTAGCATTCCTAATCTGTACCACTCAATGAATCTGCATCTGCTCGAAAGTTGAAAGATATTGTTTACTATTGTGACAATGAGTTTAGAGGTTACGCATTAATTAATACAGATTTGGTGTTTTCTGCTTTTTTTTTTGTCAGAATGTTTGTGCTGCACTGCTTGCCACAGTAAAGTGCAAATAAACTGTGGAAAAGTTTAGTCTGTCATCGAAAATTGTTGTTTCGTGCACTATTTGTGGACAAATTTCTTCTGAAAGAAATTCGAAGTGTGTTGAAGAGAAGGAAAACATTTCTGATGTGAACAGAAGATTTGTCTATGCTATGCGCAGCATAGGACAAGGCCTTATCGACTGCAAAACTTTTTGTGGCCTGGAGAATTTCCACCCTCCAGTCACTCAAAAAACACATGGCAGAATTGTTAAACATACGAATATAGCAGCTCGTTGCCCTAACCAGCATGATGATTGCTGTGGACGAGAAGAAGTTCTAAATACAAATTCTTCTGATTTGACAGTTAGCGGTGATGGCATCTGGAAAACTAGGAGACATTTCCCTCTAGTAGGTGTGTGCACCGTAATTGGGAGTGAAACAAGAGTGTTATAATTGCTACATTTCGGTCGTCTTTCTGCAAAGAGATCTTCGTATGGAAAAACTCTTAACACTGGGCCTCGCTACCTTCAGAACACAGTAAAGTGTGTGTAAAAAACCATTGCGGGTCTGCTGTAAAGATGGAGGTGAATAGCATGGTCGATTTTTTCAAACGTTCCTTCACCAAAAATTCATTTCGATACACCAATTGTATTGGTATTACACAAAATAGTGTGTTGATCACATTCAAATTAAAGCATGGGGACGAGGTTAAGAAAATTAAAACAAGGCCTACGATGAAAAAAATTACACGAAAGAAAGCCACTAAGTGAGAAAGGTCGTCTTACTGATAATTTTATTGATCAGTTGACCACATGTTATGGTAATTCTATCAGGAGTAATTCTGACAGTGGTAGGGCCATGCAGAAAGACATATGGGCTGTATGGTAAAATAAACGCAGTACTGATTCTTAGGCAACCCGTGACTTTTGTCCAAAAAGATTAGAATCATAGTGCAAATTTAAAAAAAAAAAAAAAACTCGAGCAGAAGAAAATTTCTTTTATTATGAACATTCTTTACCAACTGCAGCTATGTACTGTATTAAAAGTATCTTCAGAGATTTATCCCAGCCTGAATTATTGAGGAGATGATTATGGCGTAAAACTCAGAACACGGAAGATTTGGAAGTTTTGTTCTAAAACTTCCAAACAACGATATATTGTCAATATTGCTGTCCATCAAGCCATAGTCCATCATAAGTGTGTACAATGAGGGGCAAAATTCTGAGCAAGCAGTTGCAGCGAATGATATGAAGCATATGAGGTTTCCAAATATTCGATCACTCGAATGTACGTTAGAAGCCAAACGAAGAGCCAAAAAATCTAATTTTGAGACAACTCTGGAAGAATTAATTTTGTATGCTTCTGGGTTTCTTTTGATTGTATATTCATTTCAATTCCATGATAAAAATAATTATTTCAACTTTAATTGCATTTATCTGAGAATGGTAATTTTAAGCTTGCGCCCATTATAACTCTGCAAGTAATGAACGTAGACTCTTGAAATTTTGAGTGAAGATAGAATGTTGCGCGCCAGTTATGCATGTAAAACTCGTTACTTAACTTAAATTATCTTAAAACTTAAATTATCTTAAAAAATGACCTTATGTAAATTCTAGCAAGATATTATTTAATTTTCAAAAATTTAACCATTTTATCTGTAAAAGACTCGTAGATCTGTTGTCTTCATGACAACGACAATAGAATATTTAATCGTGTTCAAAAGTCAGATTTGATATTTTTCAGCATTAACATTTTTAGTTATAAGATTCAGTTTTTGAATGGTAACCACGTACTTGCACAGAATGAGATTGGAAACGTTACTTTATTCACTATCGGTTTCAATAAAAAAAAATTTTTAACTCTAAACAAGGAAAATAAATGTGTTTTAATGAGTTTAATCGTTTTGTTTGGGAAACCTATGTCAAAATGTTATACAATCTTTGAATAATGACAGTATAAATTAGCTATCAGTATTTTCTGAAGGTTGTGTACTGCATATTTTATTCATTTTCATAGAAAAATGTAGCCGCGGTAGCCTTGTTGGTAGAGTAGCTGATTAGCAGCCGGAAAAGTTGTGAGTTCGAAACTTGATCGAGCTAAAGACCGTTGTATAAGCGATGTCCGGCGCATTTTAAAGCTGTTGTGGCCTCAAATGTCCTCACGTCCAAATGTCCTCACTCAAAGTTCAAGAGTGGGGTGATAATGAACGAGCTCATTTGGTGTCCTCGTCATCTGACTGTGGTTCAAAATGACGAGGCGTTGTCCTCGGATCTTTCTATTTGGGACTGCTCTCGGGACATCATCAATAGCCCATTCTCTTGCGTCAGTGCGATGTTAACTCAGCTATCAACCTTTTATTTAATCAACTTTTGAGGGTTTTGGTATTTGTATTATTATTATTTTACCTGCAATAGCATGTCACGTTGGGTTGGCGTGGAAGTTTGGAGAGTGGGGTGCCAGCTCAGGTGTTGCTTCGTCATCTGACCGTGGTTCAAAATTACGAAGTGTTGTCCTCGGATCTTTCCCTTAAGGGACTGATCCCGGACCGTCGTCAATAGCCCGTTGTGTTGCTCTAGTACGACGTTAACTAAAATTACCAATTACCTGCAATAGCATGCATGGGATCACCTGCTGAGAACATAAAATGGACACTCAGATTTGACATTAAGATTTTTTATTTTGAAAGGCAAGTTGATACTTAAGATTAGGAAGGTTAATAAGGTTATGTAGACAAAAATTAATAGCTATATTAATAAACATCTCACCTGAGCAACAAAACGGGCTACTGGTGACGGTCCGGGATCAACCCCCGAAGGGAAAGATCAGAGGACAATACCACGTAACCTGGAACCACAGTCAGATGACGAGTCACACCTAAGCTGGGACTCCAATCTCCAAACTTCCACACAACACCTACATGAGGACATATTGAGGCCACGACAGATTTAACATGCACCAGCTACCTTTGTACACGACGGTCTATGGTTAGATTTGAACTCGAAACCCCGATTGCTAATCCTTTACTCCTCCAATCAGGCTACCGCGGTCCCTTAAGCTTAGGTTACGAGCTAGAAAGCAAAGCAGAAAACAAAACAGAAAAAACTCCAGCTTCTAATTTTAGTATTAAAAACAGATTTGCCCTATAAATGAATTCTTTAACGAATATATTCCACGAACTATAAATAACTAAACCACGAATAGAAATAATTTTCTTCTCAAGAGCTATTTCGTTACCTTTTACCGAAATTGCAATTTCCATATTTTTAAGTGATTTCTTATTTTTATTTCACTGTCAGAGGTAAAAATTTCCATTTGCCTACTACTTTCCTCTTAAATCTTGGATGGATATGTTCTAAATATTACTTAACACAAAGGAGTACCATTAGGCTTGTTTCTTTCCTTACAGGAGAAAAACAATGTTATTAATTGTTTAAGTTGATATCATCCTTAACAGAACCTATTATTTCTCTTAATTAAGCTTGTCTCTTGCCTAAAAGAATTACCTAACCTAATGTTGTTAACACACGTAACAGAATCCAATGTTTGCAATTTATCATTGTCTTGTGCCGTATACATGAAAAGAATGGTTCTTTTAATTACAATAGTTGTTATCCTTTTCATAACAGAATCTAGTGTTTGTATTAAATCCTCTCATAATGAAGTGTCCACTCCAGATGCTATTGACATAATTCGGAAATATTTCATTCCTAGTATAGGAGTGTCACTTGTCAAAAAACATTAATCGCGAAAACTGTGAGAGTTGGATTATTCACCATCTATTAGTCATCTTTACGATTTGATTTACATACATCAATTTTATTCGAAACAAGCTTAAGAAGGGGTATTCTTGGTCACGCCCAAAAGTTTAAATCCCACTTTTGTGGTAGTCTTCTTTGTATAATCACTTTCGTAGTTTTGTCATGCAGCAAGAGTGTGATGTTGGTGAAACATATTATAAGGAATTAAATACATGCATTGGGTTGATGGGGATTCGGGGCAGTTGCAATCGACTTCCCATAACGTCCCAAATTTGCTCTGTGGGAGAGAGATCAGGAGACCCCGCTGACCAAGGAAGTGTTGGGAAAGCTTGAAGACAATTCATAGCAACACGTGTGTGTGCGACCGGGCATTACCTTGTTGAAAAGTAAGTCCGGGGTGTCGCAAAAGAAAAGGTAAAACAACTGGTCGTAGAATGTCGTCTACGTACCGGTGTGCTGTATGTGTGCTAGAAATGACTACAAAAGGGGTCCGGCTATCAAAGGAGATGGCACTCCAGATCATAACGCCCTGTTGTGGACATGTGTAGCGTTTGTTAGAAAGGGCAGGATCCCAATGCTGTCCTGGACGTCTCCAATCAGACACCAAACGCGCAAAAGACGGATTTTGCATAAGAATGGCCTAAAACGGATTAAAAAACTTGAAATAAGTTGAAAATTTTCAATGTATAAACACTCCATTTTTATTTATACGGCATAGAACGCAGTTTTAGAAAATTCACATCTGTCATGTTACCACAACTTCTAAAAACCTATTACTTCAATTGTTTCTTATTCTCTACTTAAAAGGCAAATACTGCTTTGCTGAAATGAAGCTTGTGTTTTTCTGCATAACATTTTATGATAAAACTAACGAATTGCATGGTGTTGCTCGGGTTGAATGGGTAAAATGTTGATTGAAAAGTGATTAGACTAATAACTTTCCTTCCATAGAGCCGACCAACCGGTATAGTGGTTAAGGTGTTAGCCTCTAGATCGGAAGGTTCTTGGTTCGAATCCGGGTACGGGCATGGATGTTTGTAAGCGTATGGTGTAGAGGCGGCTGGTGCACCTTAAATCTGTCGTGGCCGAAAGTCCTCACGTTGGGTTGGCGTGGAAGTTTGGAGAGTGGGGTGCCAGCTCAGGTGTTGCTTCGTCATCTGACCGTGGTTCAAAATTACGAGGTGTTGTCCTCGGATCTTTCCCTCAAGTGACTGATCCCGGACCGTCGTCAATAGCCCGTTGTGTTGCTCTAGTACGACGTTAACTAAAATTACCTACCTACCTTCCATAGAAAACTGCAAACATCTTTTAAGTGTACGGAAAATAACTTTTTAATACCGTTTTAACTTTTTCATAGCTTCCACATTTTACTTCGGACGGAAATATGTATGCATGGTATATCCATCCATATTATCCATTTCATATTCATCGAACCTTCTGCTGCAAGACAAACTACAAAAGTTTTTTATAAGGTGACTACAGAAGTCGATTTAGAAATATCTCTGAACTACAATCTATGGCTACACGGTTTAATTTTACTTGACCTATCTTTTTTTTTAAAGGATTTTATTTTAACATTACCGGTCATTTTAAAATCAGAAGTTACACATCTTTCTTAAAAGAGGTTCAGTTTTGTATATTTTATTTATTTATTGGAAAATATAAATCTACAAAACATTAGGTACTTCACCTAAATTAATGAAAATTGGTCGAAATATACATATAAAGCCAGAAGGAACACATAAATACAGACAAGAAAACAAATTCCTATCATTGAAAAAATTCAAAATTCTCAATACGAAAGATAAGTGCAAGCGTTGTTTGTGTGTTTGAAAAATATTGACAAGAACATAGTGATAAATTTACAAAAAGAAAACAAATTTATAAAATTTTGAAACTACTCAAAAATGACATCAACATTTCGCTGTCTTTACTCAAACACATAAATACGGAATTCTAAATCAAATTAATAAAATGTGTTGATGAGTTCATGGAGAACCTGGCACCGAAGGGGCCTCAATCTCCAGTATTGACAGTATAACACTTGATAAATGGGCCTGCTTTGGTATTTGGTAATCCTATTAAATTGGTAGATAGGAAGAGAACTCAATAAAAAAATTATTGACCGCTTCTCACGACAGGTGGTAAGAATAATAGAATTGGGGGAGTTGAAGAATTTCTTTCTCCAAGAAGAAGAGTTTTGAGAAGTCTTATTTCATTTTTGAATTTATAAAATTAAACATTAATTCTGGCGTAGCCAGATGCCGAATAGCAACATTACGCTTTTCTGATAAATGAGTTTTACGCTTGAGGTTTTCGTGTTACATTACATTAAAAGTAAAATTAAATATTTTAAATATATTTTTTATCAATTACATATTTAAGAATTATTTTTAAAACTGAGAAGAAATAAAAAAAAATCAGTTCAAACACAACTATTATAATTTAGTTTGTTTCAGAAAAAACTGTTTTTTGAGTAATACTGTTTCAACTATTTTATTGGAAAAGTTGTTTCCATCAGTACCGGTGAAACAAACTGATTTGTGTATTGCAAACGTTTTATACTCAATGTTATTTCTATGAGGATTTCGAGTTTTTTTTAGCCCCCCCCCCTTCACACGGAAAATAGAATAGAACGTGGTTAGTATGTAGTGACGTTACACGGAAGGGTTCTAAAGTATATGTTTAGCAAATTTGGTGTGACTTAGTGGAACGGTGTAGATTTGTACAGAAAACAGAAAGGCAGACAGGTTTAAACTCTGCTTCATATTAACAAGGAAAACAAAAAAATGATCTTATATTTCGATTCTTAAAAGTTTGTAAACATAATTTCTCTGTAATCTATTTGAATAAGAACGGAGTGTTTGTTTGTACATTGAATATTTTTGATCCATTTCAGTTTTCTATCCGTTTTTAACCCTTCTGATACAAAACCCGTCTATTGCGCGTTTTGTGTCTGTCTGTCAATATATGTGTGCCCATGCTACGTACAAACGCTTGAACAAATTTTCATGAAACTTTGCATACTGTGAGTACTTGCATTCATTTAGTGACTGAACGTTAGTGAGTGGCGTAATTAGTGAGAACGACATTTAGTGAGTTACGTAAGTTTGCCTGTCCGACTTCCCGTTCCATGTTCGATTTTGTGTCTCTTTGTTTGAACAAGTATCATATAAAATAAATTCTACATACATTACTGCAATGTTCTAATTATGATACATATTTTAGTTAAGTGAATACATTATTTAAAATTTATTTTCTTATATATTTAGGCAAATTTTATGTTTAATCATCTGAGTAACTATAAAATCAACTCTATTTTAATAGCTTTGGAGTAGCTGGAAGGTGTAGATTGAGCGTTGTAGTTACTTGGATTGTTTTACCAGTATTGCTGTGTGAAAAACCAATTATTTTTCAAAAAATATTTTTGCTTAATTTAGATTCTAATATATTTGCAGTTGTATCTAATTCATTTGAATTTTGAGCCTTTATATTTTCAAAATATAAACCATTTTGAATATTTGGGCAAACGATATTCTGCAGAGTATTGGAAACTTGTGTACGTTTGACACGTGCGTTGGTATTTTCTGTTTTTTTCGCTCGTAATTAATTTAGTGGTTTTAAATTTTGTCCAGTTTTTATTACTAATCTGTGGAAACTCTGCGATATCAAAAGATAAAAAAAGAATCTCGAATTTATATCTTTAGAACAATTTTTTTTCTTCGATAGCTTTTGTTTTATTTCGCAGTTTAGTTTTGTTTTTGTTTTAAATATTTATTATTTTAATAAATGTATTTATTTTTCATCACACGCAACACCGCCACAAAGTATTCAATTTTAAGTGGCAGGTAAGTCAGAATAAAGGCAAATTTTGAGAGTAATTTTCTCGTTATGAAGAAATAATGAAAAGAAAGTTCAAAACTAGAACTTTTGAAATATTAAAAAAAATTTTGTCATAGTGACAGGAATTCATGATGATTTATTTTACGAGTAAAAGATAAATTTAAGTAACTTATTACATACATTAAAAGGTAATTAAAAACAATGATTTTCCTTAATGAAATCTATCGAAACAAATAAATTTGCCATTTTTTAAAAATGGTAATAAGTTACCTTTGTAGTTCTGTACTGAAGGCATTCAATTTTAACAAGTTCTTTTATTATTACGGCAAGGGGTAATTGTGAACAAAATTTGTATGTTCACTTTCAATCCCTATTTTCAAACTCTTGATAGAGTAATTAAACATAGTTCACCCTACTAAAATATTTTGTCACTATTCTACTTAGCTATTTAATTAGTATTAAGATTCCAGAAAAGAAATTTAACACCGTACTCGGCTGTTTACAATTACCCCTGAAAGGAAGGGTAATTGTAAACAACGATTTTCCTAGTGATATTGAATATTGCACAAGTGACAGCATGAGCAGTAGTCATGGCATTAGAAGGAACTCCAATGGTATTTTTACCCTTCTAATACCATGTTTACAATAACCCCGTTTTGATCTTTACATTTACCAAATACTCTCAGTTCTTACACCAGCAAAATATATTGATCATGAGGTGAACTTCCAGGAGTACATAAGAATAAATAGATCGAACATTTACTGAACAAAAAATGTACTTAGTACAATAAAACAGAAAATTACAAATTAAAAATTAAAAAAAAAACTATAAATTGAAAAAATACAAACTTAGGTACAAAAAAAAAACATTGTATTTATTACACATTAACAGTGCCCTCAATTGGAAAATTTCTTTACTGCCTTCTTTGCAACAGGTTGGAGTAGATAAAATTGTTTGACATGGTCTTTGGTAGCACAGAATTAGTTTTTTTCAACCACACCTAATTTAGTCTATGTATTATCGATTCATTTGAGTCCGGTAATCTCAAACTCCTCTTCTCAAACGACATCCTCCCTTCATACATTCGAAAAATACTTTTTTTTCTCTTTCCCCCCTCAACACCTACAAGCAGAAACGCAGTCGTTTAAATGTCTTCTAAGAATGGCTCCAAAATATTTAACTTCCCCTAGAAGCTAGTCTTCTATATTTTGCTTAAATGTTTGGAGAACTTCTAACATTTCACCATCAATGTTATTCAATTCTTTCAATAGTTCCTCATTCTCGCTGTCCTCGAATTCTGCTTTCCTTTCCATTTGCTTCTTTCTTGGTTTCTTGCTTACTCCTGGCTCTTTCACTTCTCACTTGGCATCCTTTTGTTATTTTTCTCTTCTGCCTCCTTCAAGCGTGACATTACTTGGTCAGTTGTAAGAACATCCCCATATGTGTGACGTCTTAGTAAATCAATCTTCTTGCTCCCCAAGAACACGAAAAATGCAACAAAACGCAATTAAAACGTACTAAATACGATTAAATACAAAATTACACGGAAAAACAAATTGGTATTCCGTCCAAAGTGAACGAAACTATTGGAAAAGTTATGTTTACAATCACCCCGTCCCTTGAAATATAAAGGTAATTGTAAACATTCAACTGTATGTGCATAAATGTTCCCAGAAAGAAAAGTTAATGATTTTCTGTTAGATAGAAACATAATTGACCATAATAAAGAATTAGAACCACATACCTTTCAATATATTATGGAGGGCAGCAAAAAATTCAGCACGCAACAACTTTAAAACTCAAACTTTTCAACCACAAAATTTTCAACTAAACAGATTGCTATCAGCTGTGGTTCACAAAGAAATACTGGATCACCATATTACATCCTCTTGGTTGCCAGCTTTCATGTTTCACAACTTTTTCGTTCCTCGGAATCTCACGTGGGCGCTTGTATAGCTTGTTTTCAATTACCTCTCTTGTATACAATTATTCCGCCTAACCCAAGACGTGCCACAAAAAGTAATTTACAAGAAAAAATATATTCGTCTTAAAAACTTAATGATGAATATCTTATGTATTTCAATTGGCCATCCTTGCATTAAAGAAGGCGAAATTTGACAATGCCTGATGCAAGAGTGCCCCTAAGTAAATAGGTATTGTTTGTTGACACAATGCCACACTCGCCATAGATTCGTCATTTTTATGAATTGAGTTGAGCAATTTTAAATGAAAAGAACAAAAGAAAGGGAATTCCCAATCCTCCCAAAATCGTGTTTGGGAGTAGTACTAACCTTCGTGTCACCTTTCGTTATTTGGTAGCTTTGTCATACACCAAAGGTGTGTATGTAAAATGATGTATGTGTGAATGATGAGGTGTGTACTTACGATGTATATAAAATGTATTACATGGATGGATGGTTATGTGTAGGATTTGTGTGCGAAGTAAGTTGTAGAAATAAAGATGTAGAAGAGTGTTGAAATATAATTTTTTACTACAAAAGACAAAAGTAATTGTATATTCTGATCATTTCTTCAATCTAGAGGTAACCAATTCAACCCTAGTAATGTCGGGTGATTTTGCTAGTTCTACATATAACAAGGTAGTAATTTCTTTACAATATTATTCATCGACTCTGTTTGGAAAGGTTTTTAATTCCAACCTAATATAGTTTTTAAAAACAATCTAATACAGAAAGTACGTTTCAATTTAAAAAAATCAAATTTAATGATAAAAATTTTAGTTTCCTTAATCGTGTTTTCCATTTATTTCAGTCACGTTGGGTTGATGTGGAAGTTTGGAGAGTGGGGTGTCAGCTCAGGTGTTGCCTCGTCATCTGACCGTGGATAAAACTTACGTGGTGTTGACCTCGAATCTTTGCCTTAGGGGATTGATCCCGGACCGCCGTCAATAGTCCGTTGTATTACTCTAGTACGACGTTAATTAAAATTATTTTACCTTACCATTTATTTCAACCCGGTTGAAAGACTAACGGATTTGCAACCGGAGGGTTGAAGGTTCAAATCCAACCAAAGACAATCGAGTTCATGAGGGCTGGTGTACGTTAAATCTGTCATGGACTTAAAAATGTCCTCACGTCGGTGTGGTGTGAAAGTTTGGAATGTGGGGTGACAGTTCTGGTGTGACCTCGACATCTGACCACGGTTTAAAATTACGTGTTGTTGTTCTCGGTACACTTCGGTATTGATCTCGGACCGTCACCACAAGCAAATACAAAACTCAAGATCTTGTGAAAGAACATTAAATAAATAATCAAACTCTAAAAATCTAAAAATAGAATTTTTTCAAAATTTTGAGCAATTTGTTTTAATTGTACAGAACGCGGTCTAGTTTGCCCTCGGGTACCAACAAATAAACAGGAAATGACAGAACAAGCTTTACAGAATTTATTTTACCGTAGTGTCCGTTTCAAATTTGTCGTTATTGTATTCGACTGTAAATCGGTATTGGTTTAATTGTTATTAAGCATCTATCATATCTCATATCACTATATAACAGATAAGGATAGTTTGTACGTTGAGATTGATGTTGTAATTAGTTATTGGCTTATTAAATTGCTATAATTAATCAAATTTTTCTTTGATAATTTAAATAAAACTTAATTACAAAATGTAACAAAAATATTTTCATACAAATCTGTTGGGGAATAAACGAAGCATTTATACAAATCTTGTGCTTCGATATATCCCAGATAAAAACAAAAACAAATTTAAAGCTATCAGCATTGAGTGTATGTATTACAATGTTAAATAAATCACCTATTGAAAAAAAATTCCCTCTTGGCGAACGTAGGCGAGCAGGGGGTGGAGCCACATTTCGAGGTTTTGACCTCCGATCATTTCCTTCGGGATTGATCCCGGACCATGGCCAATATCCCGTTGTATTACTCCAGTGCGACGTTAATTCAACTACTTAGATTTCTTTATATGACAAAAAAGAAACTGTGGTATCAGAGGTGGCAGAAGTGAGCCTAGTTTATTCCATGGTGTAATACATTAGATTGCAGAGAGATGTTATGTAATACTGCATTACATGCATTATGTAACTATATTACGGAACATTACGTAACCGTATTACATTACATTATATTGATGGAATAGACTGTGTTCCTTTCTGCCACACCTGATACTACAGTTCTTTTTATGTTTTGCTTTGAACTCTAAGGCAAATAAGGAAATTATTTTATATTTGTTTCAGAACAACCACATTAAGTTGGAGCATTGTATAGGCATTATTGGTCACACAGTCTTGTTTCCGAAATTAAACTAAGGAATTATTCAAACTCAGTACGTGCGCCAAAAATTAGAAATTTAAACATAATTCCTATATTACAACTATAAAATAATTAAAAAGCACTACCTAATCAAATTAAACCAGTGTTCTATAAAACGCCGAATGAATTAAACAATTAATGTACCGTTGCTTTTTACCAAGAACATTTAAAATACATTGCTGTATGATGAAGTCACATTCAATGAAATACCTACTTATAAATAATCCTTCACAGTAAAAATAATGATCACATTCAGACACCGTAGACCGCATTCAGACATCCCACACCGTTGTGTTTCTCTACAAGAACATTTAAAATACACTAATGTGTGATAACTAGTGATGTAGTCACAGTCAATAATACATCTCCCTAAAAATAATCCCCCAAGTCAAAGTAATGGTCGCATTGAATTCAGTTTCTTTTGACAATGTAACATCTTTTCATCTTACAAGTATATAATCATTTCAAATATTTATATTAATAATTTCAAAATAATCTTTCTAACCGAAACAATAAGTCTTTGTCGTGTATAAGATTAAATGGAACAAATCGATATGAAACCCATTTATAAAAAAATTAATTTTATAAATGTTTTCTCATGATCAATCATGATCTTTTCTCATTATCTATAGTTATCTGTAGATGATAGAGGATGACGAATCTCTTGGATGTGTGTATATTCTGCCATGAGCAATATATCATCATCATCATATGATCTTTTCATTAAGCTAATGCAACAGTTATGGTAGATGTTCAATGTTATCATCGTTAATGCTAAATTAAAAACTGCTATTAGAAACCTAAATAGGAGTTTTGTGTACAAGGTTTAAAATAAAATTTTAGTCATTCGCTTGAAATAGCTTATTTTATCGATTGTCATTCATGGTCATTTCAGTTTTCAATCTCATAATTAATAACGATTCAAGTGCTTCTATTTAACATTCAGAGGCCGCTGTAGCCTGGTTGGAAGAGTATCGAACTGGCAAACGAGAGGTTGCGAGTTAAAATCCAATTAAAGATCGTCGTGTAAATGGGGCAATGGGGCACTTTGAATCTGTAGATAAGAATGTCTTACCGTTGGCGTAATGTGGAAGTATAGAAAATGGATCTTAGCACAAGTGTGACCTCGTCATCTGACCAGGGCTCAAGTAATTACTTTTGGCCAAAAGTATATGTATTTGAGAAACCCCATAAGTCAACTGACTTTAAAAAATCCATAATAATTTAATTATTTATCTTTTGAGACCTCCATTGAGCACTAAGATTATATTTGATCCAAACAATACATTTTATTAGAAATAATAATATAGAGGTTGTCGGTTAACGCAGGAACAGTTTTTTCTCGATTTCCCAAAATTGTTCTCACTTGATTTATGGGGTTTCTCAAACAACCGATTCATTTTGTCCGTTCTGGCGTGAATGGTTTTATCAAAACGGGGGGTTGAAACAGCCTTCAACTAGTAAGATAACAGGTTGTGGGATGGTCTGTTTTGACGCTACGCCTACTTAATACTGGCACAAAAGACAGAAATACACACGGAAAGGATTCGAACCTCCTCTTGCTAGCTCAGCGGTTAAATCTACTAAACCATGGCGAGCCCCCTTTTTTTTCTTTGATCTTCTTGCTTTTATTTGATTAGTTAGCAATTTATTTGTACCAACCACTTTATTTATTTTTTTTAACTAAAAAATGCTGTCTCAAAGAAATTGCCGACTAACCGGCTTGGTGGTTAAGGTATTAGTCTTTAGATCGGAAGGTTCCTGGTTCGAATCCGGGTCAGTGCAAGGATATTTGTAAGCGTATTATGTAGAGGTGGCTGGTGCACCTTAAATCTGTCGTGGCTGAAAGTTCTCATGTTGGGTTGGCGAGGAAGTTTGGAGAGTAGGGTGCCAGATCAGGTGTTGCCTCGTGATCTGACCGTGGTTTAAAATTACGTGGTGTTGTCCTCGGATCTATATGATAGGGGATTCATCCCAGACCGTCGTTAATAGCCCGCTGTGTTGCTCTAGCACGACGTTAATTAAAAATTACCATTACACAGAGAAATTAATACTTTAAAGTTAATGGTTTGCATATCTTTTGAGTAAAGACTGTTGTAAAGGTGAGGGGGTATTTTAATTAACATCACACTGAAGCAAGAAAACGAGCTATTGGCGACGGTTTGGAATCAACAACCAATGGAAAGATCCGATGACAATACCACGTAATTTGAATCACGGTAAGATGCCGAGGTAACATCTGAGTTTTTACCCCACTCTCTAAATATCCAAACCATGCCAACGTGATGTAGTCGAAGTGACTTTATTCAACTATTACATATTCCTTTTACATGGGAAGTTCTATATCAGTGATGGCGAAACTATCACACGCGTGTCGAAGGTGACACGCCAAGACATTAGGTGACACGCATCGTTTACGGATGGTCTTCACCAAAGAACATTCAACTCACGTTGCGTTTGCTTCGCTCGTAGCGTGATAGTGTGCGTTTGTGAGCTTATGTTGAGTGAGGAAATGGTATCGGAAACAGAGACAGTGCTTAAGACTAAAGACAGTTGTGTCAAAAACTAAAACGTATAAGTACTTTCATCGAGTAAAAAGAATTTTGATAAGGTCAACACATTTGTACAATATGAAATGGTGCCCATGCATATTAAGTACCAGCATATTGTAAGCTGGTTATTTGACCAATTCGGCGAAATATTTAATCAATTTAGAAGCCTGGAATAGACAGTTAAAATAATTAAGTACCCGAATGTAGCAGTACTTTGAAATTAAAGGGTTTCCAGTGGATGCAACTTGATGATTTGGAGATGGGCAAAATGCAGAATTTCAAGACAGCATCTGTTCTCGAGTATTTGTCGACCTGAGGTTCAAACATTAGAATCTGGACAGAAATCGTTTACAGAATGAAGAGTGCCACTACGAACAGGAAATTTGGAGTGCTTGGAATCGATTTCCGGACACTTTTAGCACTGAAAAAGCTGTCGATGACTTTAACTCACAATTTCCCCCTCTACGTACTTTGTTTAGACCTTATTCTCCGCTTTAAAAAATAACTATTCCAATAAAAGAAACCGACTGATAAATGACGTTAGTAGTGCTCGCTTGGGCAGTACTACTAACGTCAGCAAGTGTACGAAATTCCAACCTTCAATTGACGATTTAGTAAATGCAGTTCAGCAACAAAATCAGTCACTAATGTAAAGAGTTATTTGTGTGATCTCGCTGTTTTAATAAATTAATGTATCAAAAATATAGCTTTTATTACTAGGGCTGCAAATATCACAAAATTATGGATATTTCTAGGTAAGCTTGGTTTTATTCCTGTTTTTGACACACCGATCTCAAAAGGTTCGCCATCACTGTTTTAAATGGAATATTCCGGATGGAATGTGCTAGATTAAATGCTCTTCAGGGAATCTGCTAGATTAAATGCTCTTCAGGGAATGTTCTAGATTGTTCACACAGGTAAATGTATAAAACGAGTAGCGTTAGAAAAACATATACGAATGAGTAAACCATTTAAATAAGAAATTAAAATAAGCCTTTTTGAGGAATTCTTAGGTATTAATCAACGTACAATAGCAATAATACAGGCTTGAAGTAAAAACTTTCGTTTGGTTAGATATTAATCTGAAAATTATCATTTTTTAAATTTTCTGATTGCAATGAACGTTTTTTTTTATCTCTAACTGTATCTATTTAATATATTATTTTTCGATCGTCGGCTTATAAGTGAAAACCATTAAGTCCATAACAAATCCCCATAGGTCTAAGAAGGCGAAAAAATTCTACTAGATTACCTCAAGTCTCAAGATCAATCCATTTTGGCTTAAAAAAGCTAAAAAAAACTCATACCTTGGAAATTTTGACTAATTGTGTTTCACTCCAAGACGAATTTTTCTAATGGCTAAATATCTTGTCATCAAGATGTCTACATTTTATACATGCTAAGTAGGTCGTGATCTGGTCAGTTTTTTCTTATGGCGAGATATCTCGTCATTAAAATGTTGTCTATGCTTTTTTTTTCACGCTGACGAGGTCGAGATGTGGTTAGTTTTTTATAATGAAGAGGTATCTCGTCCATCAAGATCTGGTTAGGTCTGCTAATGAATAGAGATATCTCGTCAAGACGATCTCTAGGAAGGTTAACCCTCAAAGTGATTTTAACAAAATATATCATCTATCAAGATCTGATTAATTTTGCTAATGACCAAAAATCTCGTCATCAAATTATAGCCGATATTTTTATGATGATGAGAAGAACTGGTCAGTTTCTTTCTAATGGCGAGATATCTTGTCCATCAAGATCTGGTCTGTTTTGCCAATAACCAGATACCTCTTAGAGATACCCACCAGAGGTGGGTTAAATAACCTTCGATTCCAATAAGGAACCTTAAGGAACAATAAGGACCTTATGTATACCCACCAGAGGTGGGTTAAATAACCTTCGATTCCAATAAGTACAATGGTTAATAATATCTGTTTTCATGTGAAACACGTACAGTCTTCAGATTAAAAAATAACAAAATCAAACCTCATTGTTTTTGTATTAATATGCCTAAAGCCATACCCTCGAGAAATTCTATGATCAATTTCACTTACGAAACGACTCTTCACATACACATTAAGTTTCGGTCAAAAGAACCCATTCAGCTTAATATTGATCTTTAAAACAAATAAGTTAATAGTTTTCTGGCATGAAAAATGACTCCCTTATCTCCTTCGCAAACTCACCGAACTTTCTGAATAGATAAGAATCGATATGATGGATGAAAGCGATGGAAAGTGTTTTGTAATTTATATTTCCGGTTTGTGAAGGTGGTCAGCAGTATTTCTATTTATATTCCAAAGCTGCCTGGGTTGCTTTTCCTTTAGCGCAATTTTTCAGAAAATGGGAAAATCTTTTAATTACTTAATTATTTTGGACATTTCATGTTTAACTTGTACAATGATTCCTTGTAGAAGTTATTCGAGAATTTCTTGTATTGTGTTGATGCAAATGTTCGGAATGTTCTTTTGTTTTAGACAAAAATTGAAGAAAAAATATTTAATTTACTAAAAATTACATTGAATCAATAAAGTATGCGCGATGATTAGATATATTGATTACATGATTACATGTTTATTGATTACATGTATAAATAAAGTATAAATTACATTGTATCAATAAAGTTTTGGTGACCTTTCTCCATCTCTCCTGTAGCTCCATCATACCGCGTTTATAAAAGTTCCGAGGTTACTGACTAATGAACTGATCCAAGTGACGAAACTTTCGGAACCACTTACAGCACGTGGAATCATCATCACCATACACAACACATATCTTCTATTGCTTCTGCAAAGCATTCTTGCCTTTTCTGAAATAAAAAATCCATAATAGGTCGAAAATGCTCCCTATTTTCTGCCATTTTGAATGCTTAACAATTTTTTAATGACACAACCCAATAACATAATTTCTTATCCAAGTACTCGCTGCAATTCCTTCTTTCGAACAACACCCAAACTTTACACGTGTGAAGTAGATAACACTTCGGTTTTGCGATGCAATGCCATCAAAACGGGACGAATTTTTGCATCAACTTATACAGTTATTTTCTTACATTTCGATTAGTCAAAATGTAATAATATCCGCTATATTTTGTCACAGAAGTGAAAAATGAGACGAAATATAAAGTTCGTACTTCTCCTGAGAAGCACATGAAAAGACGCAGCTTTCGTTTTTACAAATTAATATAGTAAATACACAAATACACTAAATTAAAATAGTTATACAGGAATAATGAAATACTTTAAATTCATAATATGCAACGTATTTTAAGCAAGTGAGAGTACATTTAAGGATAAAGTAGACAGTTCTTAGGTAAGCCGCATATTGCTCCAACATCAGTACTTAGAGAAAAATTGGTTGGTATACGCATGTGTACCGACAATTTTCTATGCAGAAACAGAGTGCGGATGAGCTTGTCATATGCTGTCACATGCTGCTCCAGTGTTCGTCACTGTACCATTCTTTAATCTACTATTTAACTGTCAGTCTGCAAACTTTGAGAGCTGGTGCACGTTAAATATGTCGTGGCATCAAATGTCTTCACGTTGGCGTGGTGTGTAAGTTAGAGAGTAAGTTGCCAGCTCAGGTGTTTTTCTCGTTATCTGATCGTTTTCAAAATTACGAGGACTGGTACTTGGATCTTTCCCTTCGGATTGATCCTGGACCTTGGCCGATTTATAATTTTATGCATAATCCTTTTCTGTCGTCAGTTTACCTTATACTTAATCTGGATTTTTAAGAGAACAGAGTACAGCAAAATTTAAGTGCAGATAATTAAAAATTTAGAATTTATGCACACATAAGTAGAGTTTAATTTGAGCACTGTACTACTTGATTTTGAACAAAATATTTAAATTTTCAAAACCTCTTGCAAAGTTATTGAGTAAAATCTTTCCAATCTTCAAAAGAACTCTGTAATAACCCTTCCAACTCGACAATGATGTAACTGTTTCACATTATATGCAATTACCACGAACTATAATTTTATTTTATTAAACTCGCATCGTGAAAATACGTATTCATTTTAACAATTTCAGTTGTTGAAGTTCGATACGGTAATTTAAAAACTGATTTTTAGATTAACATTTGGGTGTAGAACGATAGGGGATTCCATCCGAATACAAAATGTTGTCTTGAGATATAAATAATAAAATTATGAATGGCATGAACCAAAATATAGAGAAGAAATCGTTTCATCAAACTTTTTAAAATTTCTTATGCAGCTAGTAATTGGTTCAATAGTTGTTTGCGATTGATGAGATGCGTATCCTTAGAACAGTGGTTCTTAACCGGAACACTGGTGCTCCGTGAACTTAGAAAAGGTGTTCCGTTATTGTTTAATTTATATCGTCTTAATTGTACTTTTGTACTTATATTGACTTTTATCGATATTTATAACGGATTATATTCGAACAATTCTGCTTTCGTGTGTGGGGGAAGGTTGTGCGCGAACAGTTGAATGACAACAAACGAAGTGTGCGGATGTGTTTTCTGCTAAAAATGTAACTGCTATTTTTGTTTTTCCTCAAGTAAGACCAACTTTTTAGACCGATTGTCAGTGTCATAAATTGCATTATTTTGTAATTGTATGCAGAAGTTAATTTGCGACAAATTGGTCTAAAACTTAAAATAGCTCTAATTACCCTGAAATTAATTTTAAAAAATTATTTGAAACTGTAAAATGGATAAATTTCTAAAACAAAAATATGATTCTGGCGCTGATAGTGCTAGTGCTAGTGCAAGTACAAGAAATATCAATAATGAAACTTGCAATGGGGAGAACAAAATAAAAAATGTCAGTAGACAATATTTCAATGATTATTTAGATTTCGGGTTCACTTATATGAAAGAAAATTAATGTTAAATTCCCCTTTGCGTGGTTTGTGAGGAAAAACATAGTAATAATGCAATGGTACCAGCAAAATTAAAATAACATTTTTTATCTAAACACGCCAATCTCCAGTCCAAAGTCAAGAGCTATTTCAAGGATGGTTGAATAATCAAAATAATCAAGGAAAATATTTAAAATGGTAACAATTCCTAATAAAGCACAAATTGCCTCGTATAAAGTTGCCGAATAAATTGCTAAAATTTTAAAATCACACACCATAGCAGACCTCCTGATTTTGCCAGTATGTTCTGAAATAATTTAAATTATGTTTGGTGATGCAAAAAAAATTATGAAAATTCCTCATTTGGACGACATAATAAAATACATAATTATACTTATGGCAGATGATAAGTAAAAAATAGTTACTAATAAGCTTTCAGAACAATACTTTGCTTTACAAATTGACGAGTCCATTGCTATCAGCGGTATAGCTCATGTACTAGGATTTGTTCGTTTCATTGATGAAAACAAAATAGTGAATCAATTTTTATGGTGCGGACAACTTACCGAGCGCAGAACAGGACAGGATATTTTTGATTTCATTTCGTCATATTTAGATAAATTTAACATAACATAGGACCAATGTGTACGAATATGTACCAATGGTGCTCCTTCAGTGGTTAGTTCTATAAAAGGATTTTTTTACTTTTGTGGAAAAGAAAAATCCTAATATCATATCTACACGCTGTTTTTTACACCGAGTATCGCTTGTCTCCTAAACATTACCTACGAAGGTAAAATCCGTATTAGACCAAATTATAAATATGGTAAACTACCTAAAATTGTGACCCTTACAAACGAGCATATTTAAAAAGCTTTGTGTATCTATCGAAGGTAAAGTGCTGAACCGAATTTTGGAATTCAAAGATGAATTGTCAATGTTTTTTCAAAAAGAAAGGAACGATGTTTTAAAAACTTTTCTTACAAACGATATTTGGTGAACTGAACTGGCATATTTAGCTGATATATTCAATTATTTAAATAACGTGAATACCGGTATGCAAGGTAAAAACGAAAATATTCTAACGTCCAATGATAAAAAAGGATAGTAAACATGTTTCCTTCAGTTCAAAATAACAATATCGATGAAATAATTTCTATTATAACACAATATTTAGCATTATTAGAAGAAACAATTGTAAAAAACTTTCTCGCATTGAATATCGAAAATTATGATTGGATACGAAATTTATTTTCTGCAGTCCATACATCAAGTTATGAGTTTTTGTTTCAAGAAAAGGAATATTTCATTACATTACCAACGGATCGTTCTCTCAAAATGAAAATTTCCGAAATAACAGTCCAATAGCCCGTTATGTTGCTTCATTGTGATGTTTATTAAAAATACCGTACCGAGATAACAATTGAAGAATTTTGAATTTTTGTCCAAACGCAGTTTAAAACTATGTCTGAGTCTGATAAAACGATTAAAATTTTATCACAATTTTACACATTGTTCTTATGGCTTGTTTTTCAGCATTAACGAATACTTAAGCAAAGAAACGTGAAAGGTTAACAAATATAGAACAGGAAATGAGAGTAGCTATTTTACAAATAAGACTAGATATTGAAAATATTGGCAAAATTCATCAGATCCAACTATCCCATTAAAAATTGTGACAATTTTTATGAAATTTCATTTATTGATTGTTATTTGCTATTGACTGAAATGTAAACTGGTATGTTTGTGATTTTTATTTATTATCCAATATGAAAAATGTATACATACTGTTACATATTTTATGACTGTGTTCCGCAAAAATCTTGTAAAAGTGTAAGTGTTCCGTGATTCTGAAAAGCTAAGAACTACTTAGAAGCTATAGTACATGTTTTCTAAAGACCCCTCGCTAAAATTGTGTTGTATTTTAAATAGTTTCTTAACTTGTTTGGACATTTGATTTTAAGTTACGGTTAAAAGCGGTTTATATTCAAGCGAAAATTGATCCTGTTACTGTAATGAGAAGCATGAAAATAAAGTTTTGTCTATCCACATCTTTATAAGGCTCGGTGCACACATCCGGTCTTTCAACGCTGCAGCAACGCAAGTGCGGTCTGAGATACATTAGCTCCAATGGAGTAGTGTACACATACCTCCGGGACCGCAGCTCGCCGCACATGCGTCTCCATTCTGAAGTACCTACTTTTCATAAATAAATGGAATATAAATAATAATTAATAATTGGTTGCATCTAGTAACGTCTATTTTGTTTCAAAATATACTTTTTTTACACCAAGTAAGCAAAATAAACATGTTTTCTTCGATAGAATATTTATCGGAAATGGCGCGAAATGAGTATTTGCGTCATTTCACGGTTATGTGTGCATAGTTGGGTTTCGGTGCCGCAGCGGCGCCGCACGTTGAAAAACCGGATGTGTGCACCGGGCCTAAAAACATACGTTTAGCTTTATTGGATTTTTTTTTTAAATAAAATATCCCATCAAAAATTTCAATTTGCAAAGCTGCAAAATAAAAATAAATTTCTAAACTAAAATTTTTATGGAACCTTTGAAAACATTTCACAGTATCCGAATTTTGCAGAACCTAAATGGAATATCACTGCTCCCATTCCACGCAAATATACCACGAACATACACCGTATGTATGTCCATCATTTGATGTCTGTCTTGTCTTTGGCGCACCGTTTCTAAATTTGGCACTTGAGTCATAAAACTCGATAAAACCAGCCATAAAATCCTAGCCAACCGAGCAAAGACGTATTTCGACTTCGTTATAATTCAACCATTCCTGGACCAATTCGCGTAAGGAGATTTTTCGGATACTAAGAGTACCCCACGTGAAATATGTGTCCGCGTTGAAAAGCTATTAGTGTAACCGGATTAATCTGGATGTGTGCACTGGGCCTAAGAGAGGTCAATATTTTTTCAATAAGAGAATAAATGTAAAGATATGTCTTGATTCCTTTAAAATTCCTCATACTTCCCGACTTTAAAGATGATATTAAAAAGGTAGTACCTAATTTCATCTTTTGGTTGAAAATTTTTAGTTAAAACCTATAGCTTTCGTATCATGAATTGCGACACATATGAATAAATGATATGACAATAAATATTGTGTTAATGTAAAAGTTCAAACCATTTTTTTTTGACAATTAAAGGAAAATTATTTTATTTACTAAATATTACATTGGATAAATATACAAGTAGATACTACTTGTATAATGATCCAATGTAATATTTAGTAAATAAAATCATTTTTCTTCAGTTGTCACAATGACCTATTCTCTATCTCTCCAGTAGTTGCATAATCCAGTGTGCATAAAAGTTCTGAGTTGTCTAGCTAAAGAACGGATCCAGGTGACGAAACTTTCCGAACCACTGACGGCGCGTGGAATCGTCAACGGCCCACCCCTTTACCCTACAGAACACAAATCTTCCTTTGCCTCTGCAAATTTTTTCGGAAATAAAAAAGCATAAAATATCCTTATTTTCTGCCATTTTGAGTGCTTAACAAAATTTAAAAAACGCAACTCAATAACACACTTTCCCAAGCACTCGCTGAAATTTGTTCTTTCAAACAACATCCAAACTTGACAGGTGTGAAGTAGATAGCACTTCAGTTTTGCTGCGCAACGCCATCTAGCACCAAAATCGGGATGACCTTTTGTATCAACACAATAATTTAATTTGTTAAAAAATACTACATAGGTGTTTATAAAGGAAAATAATACACAAAAACAGGAATTTCTTCTGAGGGCTATAATAAAAGAAAAATTGTAACATTGAAGCAATTGATTCGAATGTAAAGTGCATGGTGTGTGTCCCCATGGTGAAGTATATAGACTTACAAAGACAATTTCTGAGTCAATGTATATATGTATGAAATATTGTAAATAAATATTGATATATATGTAAAGACAGTGGGATACTTTCTTTTTTATAGTACTAAGCGGGACCTTGCATTTAAGGATATAGTTTAGTTATCGGTACATGATTATTTATGTATGACATCAACGTCTCTTCAAATTCAGTTGTAACATCTGACTAAAATTTCCTTGTTGACATCCTTTCTAAACATGAAAATGGAGGTAAATATTTTTTACCTCATTTATTTCTGAAAGAGATGTTCAAAATAGTTTACATTTTTTGTTGAATTTATATTCTGAAAAAGGTACTTATATCAGATACCCTATTTGTAGGATTTTCTCTCTTAGATACATATTCAATTCAGCAAATTGCAATAGTAAAAGGAATCCTTGAAATATAACAATAGCTAGAAATACATCATACAATCTATTTGTAGGATTTTCTCTCTTAGTAGATGCGTGTTCAATCCAACAACTTGCAATGGGAAAATAAATGCTTAAAATATAACAATAGCTGTAAATGTATGTTCAATTCAGCAAATTGCAATAGTAAAAGGAATCCTTGAAGTATAACAATAACGATAAATATATTATACACTCTATTTGTAGGATTTTCTCTCTTAGTAGATACATGTACAATTCAACAAATTACAGTAGTAGAAGGAATCCTTGAATCATAACAATAACTATAAATATATCATACACACTATTTGTTGGTTTTCTCTTTAAGAAGATACGTGTTCAATCCAGCAACTTTCAATGGCAAAAGAAATACTTAAAATATAACAATAGCTGTAAATACAATACATACCTATTTGTAGGATTTTCTCTCATAGTAGATACGTGTTCAATTCAGAAAATTGCAATAGTAAAAAATAATCCTTGGAATATAATAATAATTATAAATACATAATATAACATATTTGTAGGATTTCTTCTCTTAGTACATAAATGTACAATTCAGTAACTTACAATAGTAAAAGAAATCCTTAAAATGTAACAATAATTGTAAATATATACAAGAGAAAGAAAACACAAATATTTTTACAAACCAAAATATTTAACGTCACGCTGTTATAAATTAATACAACTTTAAGCATTTCGTACGCAGACATAAATTTAGCCGTATTCAGCTAATGAAGACAGATGGGATATTCTACAGCAGCGGTATCTAACCTGTAGTGCGCGCACCCCTGAGGGTTCGCGGTGGACTGGTTAGGGGTACGCAAAAATAATATTGATAATGATTGAAAACATCAGAGAAAGTTTAAACACAAAAATAGGTTATAGAATTTTAATTTACAAAGAAATACGTGAAAGAATATGTGAAGGATGTCCATTTGTAACGATTATTGAACTAGGTTTCAAGTTTGTCTGGTAGAGGTTAAAATAATTGTCTCACTGGTCCTATTATGTACCAATTTGAGCCCAAACTCACGACAATCGTTCTCTACAACCCTACCCACAATCCATTGAGTTCCTGGCTGGGTATCCAAGGCACTTGACGGGTTCGTAATAAACATGCCGTTACGAATTTCAATTTCATGAAAATTGACCCTGACACCTTCACTATCGACTTGTATATTCTCGGGATCAACAATACCATAATAATATCCTTAAACTTTATGTAAGTAGGCTCTGAGGACCCCACATAGATTAACAACTATGTAATTAATGGTATTATATATCCAGTAATATAAACATAAAAAGGCTTTTTACTTTTTTTTTTTTTTTGGAATTTTCCAATTTAGAACCTTTTTTTATAGCATTGAATTCCTGTATTTTTTATTCCTGCACTTTAAAATATAGCCATTCGTGCTTGTGTGTGCATTTTGCAACCTACTTTCACGTTCGAACAGAATTACAAAACGAGACGTATATATTTAAGGGTTTTG
The DNA here is from genome assembly GCA_947359465.1 of Metellina segmentata. Lineage (NCBI taxonomy): Eukaryota > Metazoa > Arthropoda > Arachnida > Araneae > Tetragnathidae > Metellina > Metellina segmentata. Next base: position 115,896,826 of record OX375877.1, on the reverse strand, counting down.
TTGCTTTATTTAATACACCTCTATATTGCACCATTAGTTACACAAGCACATCAAGACGGTATTGGATTTCTTGCCATGTTCGCTGTAGCATACCCTCATCAATGGCAATGGCATACACGATATCATTAACATAACCCCATAGAAAGAAGTCGAGGGGAGTGATATCTGGTGAGCGAGTTGGCCAGGGAATTGGGCCACTCCTTCCAATCCACCGGTCTGGAAATGTTTCATTTAGAAAACCACGAACATGCTGTCTCCAATGTGGTGGTGTATCGAACAAGGGTACGGGACATCACTAATCTAAAACAGAGGATTACTGATACCATTGCCACCATTGATGAGGGTATGCTACAGCGAACAAGGCAAGAAATCGAGTACCATCTTGAAAATATATACGTCTCATTTTGTAAAAATTTCCACTTATCTATCTATTTATTCGCCTTTGCAATGAATTTCTTAAATTGTAAAGAGACATTATGGACACCCTGTATTATGTTTCATTTGAAATAAGACTTCCCTATATTTGTGGTAAAGATTTGGTTGTATGGATTGAGATTCTTTAATTGTTCGATCATGAAATACATTTTAGGGAATAAAAAAAATGTTTTATTTTTTTTACTTCTACTTACAAATTTCATCTCTCCCTCCCCCCTTTTTATTTTTTTATTTTTTATTTTTTACGTATGAAAAAATATTGAAAACGAAGGGGGATGTAATGTTTTAGTAGCGCCTAAATTGGAATGAGTTGTAAAATTTAAAATAAAAAATAAAAAAACTACAAATGTTATTAGGTTAATTTGATTAGTTTGAATATTTAGCTAACCTATTATTTTCGCTACCCTACAATAATGGACCCGACACCAGCAGATTTGCATAAAATCCGACTACTTGTTAAAGGGTGTTATTCGTGGTACGGCCTGGGATCTTTGCATGTTGTTCCTGGTCAATTGAACGTCGACGCCTACATGAACATTTTCGACAATCAGGTTCTTCCTACGCTATACCAATTTTATGGAATGGAAAATTGTTTCTTCCAGGACGACAACGATCCGTGTCATGTTGCAACCTCTGTCAAGCAGTGGTATCACGATATGGATGTAAAACGTCTTCCCTGGCCTGCTCATAGTCCCGATCTAAACCCCATAGAACAATTGTGGGACGCGTTAGAGCTACGCTTACGGACCAAAGACATACTTCCGAAATCTATAGCTGAGCTGGCGACATTCGTGCAGCAGGAATGGACACAAATATCCATAGCTGTGTATCGAAACCTTGTTGAAAGTATGCCCAGAAGGGTTGCTAGTGTAATTGCAGCACGCGGGGGACCATCCCGCTATTAAAGCATGTATTCTCTCCCTTATACCATCACATCTTGCTGTCGGGTCCATTATTGTAGGGTAGTGTATATTACTAGAGGTTGTTCTTCGAAAGACCATAGCACCATGGCTATAATTGCGTTGGAGATCGGAGGGTGGGTGCTAAAAAAAAATTCAACAAAGTCCCTTCTTACGGCGCGGCACTGGGTGAGTGTATTGAAAAGAGAGGATAATCGTATATTAAAAGTCTAAGCAAGGGGCAAGGGAGAGAAAAAATGTTAGTAACCGCTGTTCTATAGAATTAGTTTTTCTATTGCAGCCTACGGAACATAGATATACATATAAAAGGATACCTCCATATTAGGATTGTAGAAAAATATCTTTATTGACTATAAGACCTAACCTTGGAACAGTTTAATTATTCTTTTTAAAATAGTTGTGAATCATTCAGACCTATTATCGAAATTAAAAATTCACGATTCAGTCAAGTTTCGCTGTCATCAAAATTACATGAGAACAGACTGTCGAAACCCAACTGAATATTTATTAGAGAGGCAATGAGTCAGTGTTTTCATTATTCTTTTTTAAACTGCGAGACTCAACAAAAGGAGGCAGAATATTTTTATTCTATTTCACTGTCTAGTTATCTAGATTTAAACCATTGTAAAGATTCTGAAAGAACAAATCATCAGTCATCAATTTCAATGATAATAAATGTAAAACAAACTTATTGTATGACACAAAATTACTTCTGATATTTGTGAATGTGGTGGATATTTACGGGGAAAATAATTACTTTAAACCTCTGAGCAACACAAGATTTCCATATAATGTTTTCATCCTACATCGTATTTAATTGAAAGAATCCACAATTATTCCTTATTACCAGAATGACAACAAGTGTAAAACAAACTTGTTTTATGACCAAAATTCCTTCTGAAACTTATGTATCGGGTGAACATGGAAATTTAAGTACTTTAACCCTTTTTAGCGTCAAGAGATTTCCAGGTATTGTTTTCACTCCACATCACATTTAATGGCAAAGTAATCACATTTAGTTGCAAGAATCTTCAATTATTCCTCCTACGATCTCAATCATAACAAGTGTAAAATAAACTTGTCTTACGACATAAAATTCCTTCTGAAACTTGCATATCGAGTGAACATGGAAATGTAAGTACTTTAACCCTTTTTAGCGTCACGAGATTTCCAAGTATTGCTTTCACCCTACATCACATTTCATGGCAAAATAACTACATTTGTTTGAAAGAATCTCTCAATTATTACTCCTACTATCTCAATAATAACAAGTGTAAAACAAACTTGTCTTATGACATAGAATTCCTTCTGAATTTTGCGTATCGAGAAAACATGGAAATACGAGTTTAAGTACTTAAAACTTTTTTTGGATCACGAGATATCATGGCTAAATAACAACATTTGTTTGAAAGAATCTTCAATTATTCCTCCTACTATTTCAATGATAACAAATTCAAAACAAACATGTCTTATGACATAAAATTCCTTCTGAAACTTGGGTATGGGGTGAACATGGTGGTACACGTATTCAAAGATGACATAGAGTAAGTACTTTAATCCCTTTTTAAAGACACGAGATTTCCAGGTATTGCTTTGAATCAAATCACATTTGGTTGAAAGAATCTACAATTATTAATTCTATTACCTCACTGATGATAACTGTAAAACAAACTTGTTTTATAGCATAAAATTCCTTCAAAAACACGCATATTGGGGGCATATTTATAGAAAACTCTAACCTGGGCGTCACATGATTTCTAAATATTGCATCCACACTACAGCACATTTAGTGACTAAATAATCCTATCTATATACATTGGTTGAAAGGTGCCTTGGACTAATCCTACTCCAACTCATAGATATCCAGCTGAGCGCGCTGGATTTCCCTTCAGTTTTATGGTCCCAGATCATCGCTAGCAACTTTGTGAGACTAAGAAGCAATTTGTTTAAGTGAATGCACACCAAGGGGGTATGTTTTTCGAGCATGCAATAGAGAGAAGGTTTGTCAATCAGGTTCCTATACAACCTCACTTGCAACTCCCTCTCACTTCCTAGAATGCATTGTTGTGTTTGTTTTGTTTGTTCTGTATATTTTAGTGTTTTCATGAAAACGGAGGGGCGGTAGCTCAGTTGGAAGAGATTCTAGATTGGCAACTGAAAAGTTGTGAGTCTGAAACTTGATATAACTAAATACGCGTCGTTCACGTGGGGGCTGGTAAATATGTCGTGATTTCTAATGGTCTCTTGTGATGTGTAAGTTTGATCGTGATTGAAAATGACGAGATGTTTTCAACTGCTTACTGTACCTTAGTGACTTTGAACTGTAGGTATCTTATATCTTTGAATTCAGTCCCTACAAATGAACCATTGTTTGGTTTGGTTTGCCACTCTACAATAACTTTTTCTGATGTATGAATACTAATTAAATCGAGAAAAGATCTTATAAGGATTTGAGAAACCTTCCTATAAGTTGTTCGATTCTCCAGTTACTAAAACTGTAGTATAGTAGAAAGAGCCAATGCCCATTTTGAAAATTTTTGAATAAACCTTTAATAGTTTTTATTTATTTAATTTTTAAAATACGGAGCTCAAAAAACCCAATGATTTTATTAATTTATTATTTACTCATAGGAGGACATTGGCACTTTTTCCAATTAAAGCTTTTATTACATTGAAGTGATCTGCGGTCTATGGATGCGACGTCGATGTTTAGAAAAAAATCGATGTTTTATAAAAAAAACATTTATGTATTTACTATCGAAGTATTGGAGCCGATGTTTTTTTAACATCGATGATTAAACTTGTCGATGTTTTACTTTTAAATGAAAAAAGTAACATTATAAAAATTAAAAATATAACCAAGTAGCATAATTTTCATAATCAGTAAATTGAACATACTTTTAGACCAAAGTGGCCAAGGGTGAAGGATTTGAAAATAAGGAATACGGAATCGATGTCAATGTTTTCAAAAGATCGATGTTTTATAAAAACACTGATGCGTGATTTATTGGAGCCAATGTTTTATTTTTTAATGAAAAAAGCACCATAGTAAATATTAAGAAAAATAACCGTGCAACTAAGTATTTGTCAGTGATGGCGACATATGTCTCATCAGAATGAGTTTTTTTTTTATCTAACTGGTGGGATAGTTAGTAAATAAAGAAGTCGGCTTAAGATGGAGAAAGTTTACAAACTTCTTTTTTTACAAACTGTAAATAACAAATAGTGGGACATATAATAATTATAGGCCCCAATATTTTTTATTTTCTGTAAATAAAAAATTAGATTGTTGTTTTCCCTCTCCCATAAGTTGATAAATAATTAATAATAACTAACAATAATTATTGTTATGTACCTACCTAATTATACTTATAGTTAGTAGTACCTATGTCAAATTGTTGTAAATATTATTTTCTGTTATATTATTCAATTTGAAAATAAAGGATTTGTTAACTGTGCTTATTAATTTTTTTGACTTTGTTTTGACAGTTAAAAAAAAGTCGTAGCTATAAATTAATAAATACGGCCAATGACAATTTAAATCCCCGGCCCGAACATTAATGTTTGAGGTTGCTATACCAGTTTTAAGAAATAGGGGAAAAAGTATTAATACACTGAGATGTTTAAAACCATCGATGGTTTTTGGAGATGTATTATCAACATCGATGTTTTAATTTGGAACATCGATGTTTTACTGTCAGTGTCGCATCCCTACTGGGGACATGCGAAAATCAGTGAATATGAGCATTGTTTTTTTCTACCAATACACGGATACTCGAATATGAAACATGCAACACATATATCGTTATTTTATAATATTTTCTGTTGAATACAATTCGCGTAAAGTTAAATTAAAAACGTTTATAATAATTTAAAAGTTATTTAGAAATAAAAACAAACATACATACGTTATTCCCAATACAAGGTAGACAACGTTAAGTAAATGGACGGACATACTCTCAAGGAAATGATATGCTTCAATGAAATTAATTATAATCGTTTCCTCCGAAAGGCCGCGGTAGTCCGGTTGGATTGGTCTCAGTTTAGCAACCGGAGGGTTACGAGTTCGAAACTCAATCCAACCAATGAAGGCTGATGCACGTTAAATCCGTCACGGCCTCGAATTTCTCACGTCGACGTGGTGTGGAAGATTGAAGAGTGGGATGCCAGCTCAGGTGTTTACCTCGTCATCTGCCCGTGATTCAAAATTACGTGGTGTTGTCCTCGGATCTTTTCTTCCAGGATTGTACTCGGACCATCGAAAATACTCCGTTGTGTTGATCCAGTGCTACGTTAATTAAATAACCTATCTACATAACCTCCGAAACAAAGTGGCTACGGTAGTCTAGTTTAAAGATTAACAGATTAGCAATCGGAAGGTGGCGAGTTGGAAACACCCTCAAGCCAAAGATCGTCACGTACACGGGGGCGTGTGCGGAAAATATAAATCGGATGTGGCCTCAAATGTCCATGTTGGTGTGGTGTGGAAGTGTGGAGATTGGGGCGCCAGATCAGGTGTTTCCCTCGTCACCGGACCGTGGTTCAAAATGATGAAGTGTTAACCTTGGATCTTTGCCTTGGGGATTGATCCTGGACCGTCTCCAATAGCCCGTTTTGACAGGATCCAATGTGACGTAAATTCAAATACCAAACATTTACTGTGGAAAATTGGAGAAGAAAAGCTTCTTACCATTGAGACCTGCTTGATATGTTGGTTTGGTTGGGTTAAATGCGTGAGGCATTTTCGAAAAAGATGTGCCAAACATACACATCTTATGGCTACCTGAAGGATCTTTTCTTAAGGCTAACTAAACCTCAATTGTGTGGGAAATAGAAATGAAGCCTTGAAGAATATAAGCTGTCTAATTAGTAATAAAACCTTTTTGAAAGAAATACATCATAATCATACATTCCGAAACAAAGCTTGACATTTGACCATGGTTCAGAATTACGTGATTACGAAGTGGACGTTTATTTACAGTCATTATTACAATAGAAAAAGAGACATGGAATCATTAGTATCAGTAAGCAAAATACATGTATGACCTGATGAAACGTTGGTGCACTTCTTAATCAAACTTGATTTGAACTGATTAAACTCAGTAATTTGTTTCCAACCAAATGACCGTCATGGTGCACGTAAAATCAGCTGTGGCCTCAAATTACGAATCTTTCCCTTCTCGGGTTTGATTCCGGACCGTCGCCATTAGCCCTTTGTGCTGCTCGAGCGTGCGACGCTAATTAAATATCTACCTACCGAAACAAAGCAATATTTGCTCCCAAGATTTATACCCACAGGAAAGCGATACCATGCAATGCGACAATAAATCAGAATTAAAAACTGTCAGGGGTGACAGAGACATGCCCGGGGTACAAAACAACTCCATCACCAGACGTCAAGAAAGCCTGCTCAGGCAATTAAATAATCTCCAACATGCAACAAATCCATCCGAATCCAACATCCATACCCAGCGGCGAATCGGAATCGCCCGACACTTCTTCCCTGATCTCATAATTCGGAAACCATCCCGAATCCACCCCCTGTGACGGATGCTCGCTCCTGATCAATAACAGTTACATGTTCCAGGCAGTGGGAATGCGGGACATGATTGCGGATCCATCACAATTATCGGGAATGGCTCGGACATTTAAAGTTAGCAAATGCTAATGCGCTTCCTTTGGTGGTGTGGCATGGGACAGTGGGAATGGCGTAATTGGGATCGGCGACACTCCCAATGCTCGATGGGGAATTGATAATAAGCCCATTGGAGCTATTTCCGGAGAATCCAGGCTCCCTGAAGAAGAGGGAAGAAACAGGACTTGAATTTTTATAAATAGAAGTGAGCTGGATATGGGGACCTTTTGGGTTTCTTGAGGTGGTTTGCCTCGACTCCCCTTTTAGGGTATCAGTGAAGCTCAGAATAGAGGTATCCCCTTAGTTAAATCGAAATTTGATGACAAAAAAATATAAATCGATAAATCTAATACAAAAACCACGATATTTTTAACGTAAGATGTCAGTATCTGCTTTAACTGAAATGATTTTCAGGACTGCTGATGCACCATCTGATTCACTACTGCTGATTGCACTGCTGATTCACTATCAAATGGTTTTATACTGTGATTGGTTAGTGACGTTTGTCGTGAGCGTTGGGTACCTCTAAAACAGACTCTTCTTTCCCACCCTATGGTTCCCTCTGAGGCCAGCATCTAGTTAAGATAATATGCATTGCACATGGTCTATCATTCTGTCCCAGTTTTCTCATTTCTCCACCGTTTGAAAATTCAGCCTAAAGCTTTTAGACTATGCTTCATAGCTAATTTAATTAACATCGCACTGAAGCAACAAACCGAGCTATTGGCGACGGTGTGGGATCAATCGCCAAGGAAAATATACGATTACTCCACCACGTACTTTTAAAACACGAGCAGATGGTCACAACTGAGCTGGCATCACGACAGATTTAATGTATATCAGCCCCCTTTGTTCACAGAGTTGCCAGGATTTGATGTCTCTTCAATCCTTTTTTTTAATTCGGGACTAAAAATTATTTGTGTTTTACTGTCTATAAGAAAAATTACAGCGGTGAATAATAGTTGACTTCTTAGGTAGTCTAGAAATAGGCATTTGATATTTTTGCTTTCTATTCAATATCAGCATTCCGAGTTATCAATAATATGTTGCGTTAATATAAGGCACATACACAACGAAGAACAAGGCTAGAAATAAAGAGCATGCGATTGGGCAGACACGCCGAAGATCAAGAACAGAACGAAAGCAAGAAATAAGGAGCATACTTGTAGGGAACAGACTCGTTGAAGATCAAGGACCAGGGGTAGAAATTAGGAACACATAGCTATGTTTCAGTAGCACCAAAATTCTTTTACTCGGATGTGTTGATGTGGATGTACATAAAACAAAATACTTTATAGGATCTGTCACAGCCAATTGAATTGTGGGGTCGTTTTTCTTGAAGTACAATATTCCTTTGGTGTAAATAGCCCGTTGTGTTGCTCTAGTACGACGTTAACTAAAATTACAATTACAATTACAATCCTTTAGTGTAAAAGAACTTAGACAAGTACAGCTATTACCCACCAGGTAATACTGTGTGATACGTGGAGTTAGAGCTCCGTACATAGCAAAGAAGGCAGTGGAAAAAATCATCTAGATTCCAGCTGCTCCAAAAGTTTTCTGGCCTTCCAATGTCATCCATAGACCATGATATCGTCGAACATTCCAAAATGTGGTCACTGTCCATGTCAGCCATCAGTACAGGACGCACTTAAGGCTACCATATATGTCAAAACTATTCAAATGCTAAAATAGGTATTACGAAAGTATTAGCTTACAAGTAAAACATATCGAATCAAAAAAAAAAGAAAAAAGAACGCATAGTTCAAAGAAAATAAAGAACACCGGTAGTCCGGATGTAAAAGCAGCGGATTAGCGACAGAGATTTACGAGTTCGAATCCAACCAAAGACCGTATTGTACAAAGGGGCCCGGTGCACTTTAATTCCGTCGTAGCCTTAAATGTCCTCACGTTGGCGTGGTGTGGAAGTTTGGAGAGTGGGGTCCAAGTTCAGGTGTGACTATCTGACCAGTGTTAAAAATTACGTGGTGTTGTCCTCGAATCTTTTTTTCTCCGCAATGGCAGAGAATAAGACAGACGTTACACAAGCAGAACTGTACAATAACGGGAGAAGCCAATATTTCATACAAGGCTGGAAGCGATTTGTAAAGGGGCACATAGTGGGAGGATCATCATCGCTCCTAACGGAGGACATCACAATTCTACGATCATGACCTACCAGGGATTCGAACCCAGGACCATCGCCGTGGCAGGCGGGTGCACTAACCACTACGCCGCTGATATACCCAAGCTAGGGTGAGACAGTGGGGTCTTCCTCCGCACAAGGTAAGGTAACCACTACACCGACTGGGCGTCAGTGGTTAGTGCACCCTCCTCTTTCCCGTCGGGTTTGATCCCGAATCGTCACCAATAGCCGTTGTTTTACCCCAGTGGGACGTTAATTAAATACCTACCTGTCATAGCAAACTAAAGCAAATAATTCTAATTTTCTAAAATAGGAAAATTAGAATTATTTGCAAGTTAAGGACCAGCAAAATTAGGACAAGCACAGTTATAATTTTTACCCCAGTGGGACGTTAATTAAATACCTACCTGTCATATAAAACTAAAGCAAATAATTCTAATTTTCTAAAATAGGAAAATTAGAATTATTTGCAAGTTAAGGACCAGCAAAATTAGGACAAGCACAGTTATAATTTTTACCCCAGTGGGACGTTAATTAAATACCTACCTGTCATAGAAAACTAAAGCAAATGATTCTAATTTTCTAAAATAGGAAAATTATAATTATTTGCAAGTTATGGACCAGCAAAATTAGGACAAGCACAATTATAATTTTTACCCCAATGGGACGTTAATTAAATACCTACCTGTCATAGAAAACTAAAGCAAATAATTCTAATTTTCTAAAATAGGAAAATTAGAATTATTTGCAAGTTATGGACCAGCAAAATTATTACAAGCACAATTATAATTTTTACCCCAGTGGGACGTTAATTAAATACCTACCTGTCATAGAAAACTAAAGTAAATTATTCTAATTTTCTAAAATAGGAAAATTATAATTATTTGCAAGTTATGGACCAGCAAAATTAGGACAAGCACAATTATAATTTTTACCCCAATGGGACGTTAATTAAATACCTACCTGTCATAGAAAACTAAAGCAAATAATTCTAATTTTCTAAAATAGGAAAATTAGAATTATTTGCAAGTTAAGGACCAGCAAAATTAGGACAAGCACAGTTATAATTTTTACCCCAGTGGGACGTTAATTAAATACCTACCTGTCATAGAAAACTAAAGCAAATAATTCTAATTTTCTAAAATAGGAAAATTAGAATTATTTGCAAGTTATGGACCAGCAAAATTATTACAAGCACAATTATAATTTTTACCCCAGTGGGACGTTAATTAAATACCTACCTGTCATAGAAAACTAAAGTAAATGATTCTAATTTTCTAAAATAGGAAAATTATAATTATTTGCAAGTTATGGACCAGCAAAATTAGGACAAGCACAATTATAATTTTTACCCCAATGGGACGTTAATTAAATACCTACCTGTCATAGAAAACTAAAGCAAATAATTCTAATTTTCTAAAATAGGAAAATTAGAATTATTTGCAAGTTATGGACCAGCAAAATTATTACAAGCACAATTATAATTTTTACCCCAGTGGGACGTTAATTAAATACCTACCTGTCATAGAAAACTAAAGCAAATAATTCTTATTTTCTAAAATAGGAAAATTAGAATTATTTGCAAGTTAAGGACCAGCAAAATTAGGACAAGCACAATTATAATTTTTACCCCAGTGGGACGTTAATTAAATACCTACCTGTCATAGAAAACTAAAGCAAATAATTGCAATTTTATAAAATGGGAAAATTATAATTTTATGATTTTAACAATTATTTATTGGACTTTACTTTATATATTCAATTCATAAATTATTCAGAGGAAGGTAGTTGAATCAACGCCACACTGGATCAGCACAACGGGTTATCGGTGACGGTTCGGGATCAATCCAGAAAGGAAATATCCGAAGACAACCCCTCGTCACTTCGAATCATGGTCAGATAATCACCTTGCTCTTCAAACTTCCACAACTAGCCTATTCATAAGAGTTTTGAAAACTCGTCTGAGTGGAATAGCTATCTGATAAGTTTCAAAGTGGTAAAGTATTGGCAACACCAATGCGGACGGTTGGTTATTTGGATTAGGTTTTATAGCACAAGTGCCATATTTGCCCATGCTGCAGCAAAAACGAGACAGATTAAGTAACAGACATACACAAGGAAAGTTCATGAATTCCTATTTTGAAAATAACTACAAAGTACTCGCTTCACTCAAGTGGATACTTTAAAAATTGTATATTCGTTTGATACTGCCAGTTGCATGAATCGGTTTCAATTAAATGAAACAAAATTACGATTCATATTTTCCAAGCATTCATTTCATCATTCATTTTGCAGACTAAAAATTATTTAAAAAATAAATATTACTTAGATTTTGTTTGGGTTCTTGAATAATAATGTATTGAAAATAAACAAATACGAAAATTACTTCAGAAGAAGTGAATTAAATTGGGTAGGTTAGTAAATAAGATGTATATATCAGGGATCACTTCAGTATATTTCAATAAATATAAAAGTGTATTGACATGAAAATATTTCATTCTGCATTAAAATTTCTGTTAAAACTAAGCAAAGCCTCAAATTTCGTTGAAAATTTTATATATATATATCATACGTTTAGATAAAATAATGAAATCTGTACATAAATAGAAAAAAAATTATGCAAATATACTTAAATCCCCCAATTCATAAATAATTTGATTTGTCATAGTGCTTTTAGCTACTTATATAATTCAGTTTTAGCACAGATTACCTCAATATATCGGTACTTTTATGTTCATTTTATGTGTAAAAGTATAAAATAACACGAGCTGAACTAGCAGTAATTATTTGACAAATTCATTTTTTAAATTTTATATATCAATGTTGGAAAAAGATACTGTTGTATTTCTTTTTCAAAGTCTTTACTTTTTAACAGGCAGGACCAGTAAAATTTTTAAACCCGATGCTTCTATTAGAAAATTAATGCTATGTAGAAGTATTTTACAGAATAAATTAGCAATAATAACTAATAATTTCGTGAAATCTGACTATTCAAAAGCATTGTGCTTTGCTTCTATTAAATAATATGAAATTTACTCTGTATAAGCAACATTTTTTTTTAAATACAATACTCATACAATTTTTTCGGAACTATATACTCACTATGTTCCACTTTGTGTGGCCTAGTAAAATCAAGATCATGCAAGAAAAATTATAAAAGGAATAAATATCAACGTTTTTGTCACCATTGTTGTATAAATAGAGAGGACATTGTTATTACGTGGGTTCTTTACATTTTGACACCAATGGGATGTTTTACTTGAATTCACTCAGTATAAACAACGGATATTTTTTTTAATACAATACTTATACAATTTTTATCTGAATCATATACTCATTATGTTCCACTTTGTGTGCCCTTGAAATATCAAGATTAGGCAAGAAAAGTTATAAAAAGAATTAATAAGTTTCAACACATTTTTGTCACCATTATTATATAAATAGAGAGGACATTGTTATTGCGTGGGATCTTTACATTTCGACACCTTTGTAATTCAGTGGGGCGTGTTCACTAACATCATTTCAATAATACCAATAATTCATCAAGTAAAAGTATCAATGTTAGCACCCAATTTTTATTTTCAGACCTATATGTTAATATTCCTAACAAAGTTTTGCAACTACCTTATAGATTCATGTCCTTAGCCTTCTCTACGAGGTATCTCGACACTAGCTAAAACGAATCTGATCTCGATGGACGAGATTTCTCGTCATTAGAAGAAAACTAACCAGATCTCGATCGAGAACAAAATCTGCAATATCTTGATGACGAGATATTTTGTCGAAGCCACTTGGAGGATTACAAAGAACCTCAGTATTAAATTTAATAGAGATTTGATTTTTCGATCGCGACCTCTGATAGCTTGACTTTCTGAAAACACTGATGGCTGTATGCTAATTGATAGTTGTATACTAGTTCGTATGACTAGTATACAAAAGCATTACTTATGTATGCTGCTAAGTATGGCAACATACTTAGTATATAACAGCAGCGTATGTATGACTAGTACAGCATTGACTTTTCCAAAAAGAATTTCGTTGGTGTTGCTCTAATACGACGTTAATTAAAATTATCATTACCAATTACCATTATCCAAAAAATAATTTATTTACAGTTGTGATTAACCTTTAATACAGTTAGAGTGAGAACGGCTCTTGTTTATAAGATTTATAAGCTTGCAAATTTATAAGCTAGCAGCTTATAAATTTGCATAATTTATGTCCTAAACTTTTAAGCCATTTGATATTACATCCACTAAATCCACTATAACACTCTATCCCAAATTTACATCCATTAATATATAACTTTTAAATGAAGCCATTAAAGTAAGAATAAATATTTTAAAGTATGATATGATACTCAATTATTTAATTTGGTAATTGGTTGTAGTTATTCTGATACACATCAAACGTTCTTTGCAAGTTTTTGCAACTAAGTTATAGCTTTAGAACAATTTAACTTTAAAAAATATCTATTGCATCCGGTATTCCTATTTAAATTAACCTTTCGTAACTTGTGGTACATCATATCACCGCAAAATATCCGCTGTGCTCCATTTTTTATGAATTTTATTTCAAAACTCAAACGATCTACAGCATTTAAATTTTCACGGAAATGAAAACTTTAAATTTGGCCTTCAACTTCCCGGTGATTGTTTCGATGAGGTATCTCGAAAATACATACCAGATTTTGATGGACGAGATATCTTGTAACTAGAAGAAAACTGACCACATTTCGATCATAAAAAAATTCTGCAATATTTTGATGAAGAAATATCTTGTCATTAGCAAAATTGTTCAAATCTTTATGAACGAGGTATCACGTCCAAACCACTTGAAAGGTTAAATAAAAAGCAATTTAAGTTTAGTATTAAATTAAGAAACTTTATATTTTCAGATAACAGTTCATGTTTTTCACTGTTAAGTATTTAACTCGTTTAGAAAAGTTATAATCTAGTCTTAAATCAGGGCTCGAAATACCCGGGTGCACTGTGCACCTGAAAATAAAATTGTGCACCTAAATTTTTTCCTCTAGGTGCACGTGGTGCACCTATCGTTAAATAAAGCGGGGGAAACGTATTTTATGTTATTTTGATGTCTGTACAAAATATTTGTATCGACCTCTCTTTATCTAAAGGAACGTAATTAAAATTCCTAAATACACACTATGCGAAAACTTTAATCCAGAAAATGCTATGTTGCAATAAAGGAAAAATACAAAAAAAAAAAAAAAGATGGACACTAAACCTTATGGGTAAAGATGTGCCCAAAAACGTGGACGTTTCTGATTGCCCCCCCAATGTCTGATGATGACTGAATATTTGTAAGTACTAATTTCGCAGATAAAAAAAAATGTTTAAATATTTTTATTTACTACCTACTTGTAACATACCCAAACATACCCTACTAATAAAGTAATTTACATTACATAAATGCTCTTATATTACGTTTTTTTAAATATGCACCTAAAATATAATCTGTGCACCTAATTTAAAAATGTAGGTTCGCAAGGTGCACCTGTATTAAAAAATCTATTTCGAGGTCTGTCTTAAATTAATGATGAAGGGAAATACACAAGGTTGTCCAAATATCAAAAGAAACAGATGGAAAAATTAATCTCCAAGTTATTATGGTAGGTAGGTATTTTAATTAACGTCGCACTGGAGCAACACAACGGGCTATTGTCATGCTATTATGATTGGTTGGTTTGGGTGTTTCATGGCGCAAGGGCCATATTTGACCACACACAAGACATGCAATATCAAGTAATAGACACATACAATGAAAGTTTTACTGTCACAGAAGAGAGAAATACACCCAGGTACGAATGTATCTGACAGGAATTGAACCTGCACCCACTACAACTCTAAGACTCCCAAGTCACGAATTTAACTTAACTTTTTCCATAAATAATAGGAACCACTATATTTTAAGATTTAAAAAAATTACAACTCACATTTACATTTTAATATAAAATTACTCTTTGTATACGTTAGGAAAATATTTCTCTTCTACATTTCTATTCAAATGTTTTATAAAACATGTCGGTAGGTACGATTTATGATTTTTGTTACATTTATAATTCTCTACCTTTCTTTAAAGACATAGATTTAGAGAGAATAAAAAATACAATTTTGAATTATTGAGGAAGACTTAGATAAGATATATCATATTCTTGATTCTTTTTAGCATGATAGAAAAAGTATCAAGAATATGATATCTCTTATCTAAGTCTTCCTCAATAATTCAAAATCGTATTTTTTATGTTATGAATACAAATACAAATACAAATATTGACGTCCAGCTATACAGGCTCAAGCCCAACAAGGCTGGTCCTTTGTTTATGAATTCCCCAATTCCCACTGACTATCCAATTGTATCTTAAAATCGTACACTCCCTTTGAATTAACTATATTTTCTGGTAACGCGTTCCATTTGTCTATTACCATATTAAAATAGTAGTTTTTCCTTAAATCCCGATTAAAATGTGTCGTATTCAATTTATACCCATGGTCCCATGAAGCAATTTTTGATCAATATCCCATATACTTGTAAAACATTTAAAAAGTCGTTTTTGTCTAGGATCAACAATATAGAAAAATTAAGTTATCTCGTTAATTTTTTATCAAAAAGTATAATTTCGTAACACGTTTGACTAACAAATCTTTCTCTATTCGTCAGTCCAACTTTTCTATTAAAACATTGATCTTTCCAGAGGATTCTAGTCTAAGGAGATAAGAAATACCATCTATAAAGGTGTTTTTTTTTTCAAAGTTACAAAGTGTTTTCACAAATAATTGTATTTAAAAGAAAGGATCGATATAATCTCCAAAGGATTCTATTCTAAGGAAAATATTGACATAATCTTTCTAAATTATTAAAAAGAAACGAGGAATATAGTCTTTCTAAATGATTCTATTCAAAATAAAGGAGAAATAGAGTCTTTTCCAAATGATTCTATTCAAAAGAAAAGAGAAATAGAGTCTTTTCCAAATGATTCTATTAAAAATACATGAGGATTAGAGGCTCTCCAAATGATCCTATTCAAAATACACGAGGAATAGAGCCTTTCCAAATGATTCAATTAAAAAGAAATAACAGATAGAATCTTTTTCCAAACGAATTCCATTTTAAGAAATGAGCAATAGAATCTTTCCAGAGAACTTTATTCTAAATAAATGATCGATAGAATCAACAAAATATTTTAGTCCAAGGAAAGAAGCTGTAGAATTTTTCTAAATTATTATAATCTAAGAAAAGAACCAAAATAATCTCTCAAAAGGATTCTATTCCAATGAAAGTACTAATTGAATGTTTCCAAGGAAAGATTTCATTCTAAGGATAGGCTCAATAGAACGGTTCACCGCCATTCTATGGAAATGATCAATAGCATCGATTTAAAGGTTGAAAGAATACATAGATTTTTTATAAAGATGCGGTTATATAGTCATTAGGTGTTCTGTGTGGATTAAAATCAACATTACACTATTTGGAAATCTCCCAACACTTGGGGGAACATGCATAAACTTATATAAACCTAAACTAAATAGGAGATTTTTTTACTCTGTACCATCCATGTTATACTTCTACTCCGTGTAAATGAAAAAGAGGATAGAATTATCTTTAATGACCAGTAGCGTAGACAAAAATTTATTTTTGAGGAAACACGAAATTTAAAATGAAATCTCTTATGCCCCCAGTAAGATCTTATTACATTCTTCAAAACGCCTTTCCGTGTTATTTTTGATTACAAGACTTTAAAAAGATTGCTGTAAGCGCATGAAAAATGACGATGGTTGGAAAAACTATACGAATGAGTGTATATAATCGTTGTTTCTCAAAGGTTTATAAAAGAATTCACATTAAATGGCACTCGGCAAATACTAAAACCTTGTTTGTGAAAATTACCTTTTTATTTAGTATCACTCGTGGGGAGTAGATATGTGAATTTATAAGCGATGGTTGAGTCATCATAGAAAAGCCATAATAATATTTCTTTCATGCTTCGTAATGAAAAAAGTCATTAAATAATTATGTTATACGATCTCTCTTGAAGTAATGGTAGTTTTAAGATACATTCAATACAAACAGTTTAATAAAATAGGATTCAAGCATTTATAGTATTTTATTTTGAAGATATTTAAAAAAAATTATCACTTTTGGCAGGGGAGAGAGTCTCCGGGGTCCTAGTTCCCTCTAGTCATCACTGCCTTCTGGTCATTTCAATTACATTATGGAGGTCAATAACTTATTTGGGCAGCAAATGTTATACACCACTACGACCTTTAGGTGTAAATACCTTAACGTAGCACTCGATCAATGCAATGCGCTATTACCTACGGTCTAGGATCAATACTGAAGTTACAGATCCGAGGGCAACACCTCGTCATATTGATCTACGGCCTGATGACTATCATCTGAATTGGTACTCCACTCTCCAAACGTACACACCACGCCCACTTAAGGACATTTGAGGCCACGACAGATTTAACGTGCTCCCATCCCCACGTACACGACAGTCTTTGATTTGCTTCGAACTCGCAACCCTCCGGTTGATAATCCGCTACTTTTCAAACTGCATTACCACGGCCCTACGAATTTTGGTTGTTAGAAAACTGAAATACTTTTAAGTAGGTTATTTGACTGAATTTTACGACACTTTAATAATCTCTTTAACCTCGTAGAAAATTTTTTTAGAGCAGCCCCTGCTTGTGCATTTTATAACTCAAAATTTCTGCTTTGCATCGCACATTTTTTTTTTTATAATCCTTTTCTCATTTGGTCATCTTTTATGTTATGGGAAATTTTGTTTACCGTAGATTTGTTTACCGTAATTTTGTTTTCGTAAGGTCGGTGTTTCATGATAGAATTAAGTTAAATTAAGTTGAATCTAGTTCCGAACTGGCTTCCTCCGGTTGTTAATCCTCTACCCTACCAACTGGGTTACCATGGTCTCTACGACCTGAAGATATAGTTTCTCAAACTAAATAATGCACTAAGTGAGTTTGTCCTTTTCTTACCTTTCAGCTAGTATAAAAACTGAGGGTTTTCTTTCATCTAAAACGGAACCATCCTTAAATTTAATTTATCAAACCGTCCCACCTTAAGGCATACGGTGTAGTTTTGGGTTGAGAGCAACCCCGCACAGCACATGCGTTGCCGCCTATGTTTCTCAATATTATAATACAATTACACTTACTATCATGGGATGGGCTATGATAGATCTTCTAGTCTTATTTCAAGAAATCGATTGGCTATGATCTTAAGGCCATGTATTGACTTTTTACTTGTCCATAGTAGTTTTCTTTCTACTTTTTTGTGGTCACGGGGAAATAGGTCTTTTCTTATGTTTTCCCACAGTCGTAAATTACGTGGTCAACACTTTGAATTCCTTCTCCACATTCGCATTTGTCTTCCTTATTGAATAAACATTTCTGGTGCTGTCCAAATACACCGTGACCAGGGATAAATTGATTGATCTCAAAAGATCCTAGAATGTCTTTGTATTCTGTATGGACTACTCTTCTCTTCTGCGAGTAGTCTCATCGCCCTTGCCACATCCCATCCTTAAAATCTGAACCATCCTTAAAATCTGCTTCCAGGAAATTTGATTAACGCAAGCTCTCCAATTTACTTATAACATCAATTTGCACCATCTCCGCATGTTCTTAAACATGGCAAACTACGCAAAATTCGTTAATAAAGGAGTACCTGACCTCGTTGTTGGTTGCCGCGACTAGATTTCTCGTTGTTAGCAAAAGTGACCAGATCTACACAGACGAGATGTATCGTTATTAGAAGATAAGTGACCAGATCTTGATCTCGTCATCATTGAAAATTTAGCAATATCATCTTGATGACGAGGTATCTAGTCATTAGCAACATTGGCTGGATCGTGATGGACGAGATATCTAGTCATTAGCAACATTGGCTGGATCGTGATGGACGAGATATCTAGTCACTAGCAACATTGGCTGGATCGTGATGGACGAGATATCTAGTCATTAGCAACATTGGCTGGATCGTGATGGACGAGATATCTAGTCATTAGCAACATTGGCTGGATCGGGATGGACGAGATATCTAGTCATTAGCAACATTGACTAGATCGTGATGGACGAGATATCTAGTCATTAGCAACATTTGCTGGATCGTGATGGACGAGATATCTAGTCATTAGCAACATTGGCTAGATTGTGATGGACGAGATATCTAGTCATTAGCAACAGAGATATCTAGTCATTAGCAACATTGGCTGGATCGTGATGGACGAGATATCTAGTCATTAGCAACATTGGCTGGATCGTGATGGACGAGGTATCTAGTCATTAGCAACACTGGCTGGATCGTGATGGAAGAGATATCCTGTCGAAACCACTTGGAAGGTTGTTAAATAAAAAAAATATAGAACAACCGATTCTCTTCAGCGAAATTTTCTATTGGTTCTATTGTATTGAAGCTTCAGTGAAGTATGTAGCGAAATAAGGTATTCACAATCGACAGTATCCGAGAAAGTGCATGGGCCGCGGTAATTGTTTTGAGGTATCCCGGTTGGAACAGTAACGGATTAGCAACCACAGGGTTGTAAGTTTGAATCCATCCAAAGACCGTCGTTTAGAAAAGGGGCTGCTGACGCAAAATGACGTAGTCTACTCCTCGGATCTTTCCCTTCGGGTTTGATCCCGGACGGTCGCCAATAGCCTGGTGTGTTGCTCCAGTACGACGTGAATTAAAATACCTTCCTTCCTAAAAGGTGCATTTTAAATTAGCTTCTTTATATAGAAAGCATTCAAACTGTCTTATCCCCATTCTTTAGAGTGAAATGTTTTTCAAGCCAACTTATTACAAACATCCTAAATTAGCAAATGAAATTTATTAAATGTATTTAAGCAGTTGTGTATATCCATGTGAGGTTAGGTCTTGGTAAAAAAAACTGTTAAATTTAACAAAACGCTACAAAGTTAATTTTCTAATAAAATAATTTAGATATTACTCAAATCATATATTTGAACATCAACTATCTATGCATCCACCTACTACTGAATTGAAGAGGAGAAGTTCTAAAATTTATATACTAACCTATAAATATACCACATAGATTTCCAACTTAATAATCTCGAATTTATCTTAAATCTTTTCCACGTTATACAGATTAATATGTATTGTTTATAAAAAAAACCTTTTAAATGGATGGATAACAATTTTTTTCTGATGAACTTTGTTTTATGAATCGACATCTCTTCTTTTTTTTTCTGATAAACATCCAGTTTTATGCATCGACATCTCTTCTCTTCATTCAAACCATCCTTTATTTTACATCTGCTTGTATTCAAATTGATATTTTATTTTATTTTCTTTTCATGTATGAATGACTGTTTGTTGATTTAATATTGGCTTTATGCTAAAGGTCGTCCCGTTTTTTCTGACAGAAATTTAAAGAAATTTATTTAATTTATTTAAAATTACATTTAAAATCAATATAGCGTGTGCTCTTCTGTTCAATGACATTTCTCCATCCCTCCGGTAGCTGCATCATCCCGTGCTCATAGAAGTTCCGAAGTTTCTGACTGAAGAACCGTTCCAGGTGACGAAAATTACCTAAATCCTCACCTTAAACAAACAATACACATCTTGTTTTGCGTCTGCGAAGCATTCTTGCCTTTTCGGAAATAAAAGAGTATGTGTCGAAAATGCTTGTTATTGTTTAATGCTTCTTTCATCATGGATACTTAACAAAAATTAAATTACACAACCCAATAACACAATTTTTTCCCAAGGACACTCTGAAATTCCTTTTTTAAAACAGTGCGAAGTGGAAAACACCGATTTTGCGAAGCAATGCCATTTAGTGCCAAAAACGGGACGAATTTTTGCCATCAACCCACTTATATACCAGGAAAAAGTAAATAATACATGAACAGGATAAAAAGTTTATCCTTCATTGGTTGATTGGACTTTATGACGTAACGGCTGTGTTTTTAAGACAATTGAAAAGTTATTGCATGGGAAGGATCACCAAGATCTGACTAATTTCTCTTATGACGAAATATCTCGTCATCAATATATCGCCTGGTTTTTTATGATAACGAGATCAAGACCTGGCCGGTTTTCTTCGAGATATCTCGTCCATCAACATCTGGTCAGTTTTGACAAAATCGAATAAATGATGACATACCTCGTCTGGACAACCATCAGAAGGTTTAAGGACCCTATTTGTCCAAGATTAACCAAACATGTGACAAAAGATGTTGAATGTCTTCTTTATACATACCTTATTTCTCTACATAAATCGGTTTTAACTACTCCAATGTGTGACACAACTGTCGAAAACTTTACTGAAGAAAATTTACCGTTCTAACTTTTTCATTTAACCCTTCAAGTGTTTTCGACGAGATATCTCGTCCAACACAATCTGACCAATTATGCCAGTGACGACGTCATAAAGATATTGCTAAATTTTTAATCATGACACGATAAAGATCTGGTCAGTTTTCTTCAAATGACGAGACATCTCTTCCATCTAGATCTGGTCAGTTTTCTTCAAATGACGACACATCTCTTCCATCTAGATCTGGTCACTTTTGCTAATGACGTGAAAGCTCGTCGTGTCAATCACCAAGAAGGTTAGGTACTCCTTTATTATCTAATTCTACACAGTTGAAGATGTTTAAGAGCATGCACAGATGGTGAAAACTTACGTTAAAAGGCAAATTTGAAGATGCGTTAATCAAATTTTCTGGGAGCAGATTTTAAAGATGGTTCTGTGTTGCGAAGTAACAAAATTCTTAGTTATCATACGAGCTGAAAGATAAAAAGAAGCAAACTCACTTAGTGCCTTATTTAGTTTTGAGGAACTTGATGTTTTCGAGAAATTTAGCCTCAAGTCGCAGAGGCCAAGGGGACCTGGTTGGTAGGATAGCGGATTAGCAACCGGAGGATTGCGAATTCGAAACTAGATCCAACCAAAGATCGTCGTGTCGGGGGGGGGGGTTTGAACGTTAAATCATTGCTTTAGAATCTTTAAATTTTTAATGATGATGAAATCAACATCTGTGGTCAGTTGTCGTCAAATGACGAGGTCTCGTCTATCAACGTCTGGTCCGTTTCGAAAGTAAAGAGATACCTTGTGGAAACAACCGCCTGGAGGTCTAATAATTTTTTAAATATCGGAGAAAAGGATTAGGAACTTCAAGTTGCATCTTTCTATTCATTTGCATGCTGAATATTCAGTATAACACAAGAGGGTTTGTTGTGTTTTATGACACAAGGGACAAATATTCCCGAGTTTTACTAAACACAAGACAGAAGACGTCAAGTAAGGATGTGCACACAAAAGGGAATTTTTGTTCTGCCATAGAATAGAGAAATACGCCCAGGGTAGTTACAGAAAAAAAGAAACTTTCCACTTACAACTCGTAGGACTACTCTTCATTAAGCCAACCAACCGATCTGGTGGTTAAGGTGTTAGCCTCTAGATCGAAAGGTTCCTGGTTCGAATCCCCGTCAGTGCATGGATGTTTGTAAGCGTATTGTAGAGGTGGCTAGTGTACCTTAAATCTATCGTCTCCGAAAGTCCTCCCATTAGGTTGATGTGGAAGTTTGGAGATTGGAGTGCCAGCTCAGGTGTTGCCTCGTCATTTGACCGTGCATAATGTGTCATTTTCGATATCTCTAGGTGGACAAAATTACTGCATCAAAACTACACTGTTTTTGGGTGATTATAAGAGGCTGCGAATGATAAAATACTGATTTTGTATATATTTAACGTTTTTAGATACTATTTGGATGCAGAAATATACCAAATTTAAAGAAATCTGTCAACCTTTGCTTCATATATTAAATTTACTTCGATTAATTATTAACCGTATACTTTACAATTTTATATTAATATACACATGAACAATGGTTAGATATACCCATAACAGTTCCATTTAAAAGTAAAGAATAATTCAAAAACAAAAGGTGTAAATATTTGAAAAATATTACAAAATTATGTATTTGGAATCTCAATTGGGAAAGTTCTTTAAAAAATTCAAACATTTTGGAAATATTTGGCTGCGTTTAGTTTCAGACCTTGCTCGTCAACTTACAATTAGTTTATCTGAGGTAATGACTAATATATTCGTATCAGTTCTTGACATTTTTTATAGAAAACATTTCTCTTATCGTTATTGTGTTTATTCCTTGTCTTGCGCTTTTAAGAAGCGGACCAATTACCAATTGGAAGAATACAAGAAATGAAATAATATTTAGATCGACCATTAACTTCCCTTGAAGTTAAATCTACTAATTATTTGGCAAAGGGAAATTTGATGGAACAACAAGGTCTAGTTGAGATTTTGACAAATGATTTTTTTACCCTCATTAGTACAAACAAAGGTACCAAAGAAATACTAAACACATTTTGCTTATAATGATATTTTTCTAAAAAAAATTGCTGGAAAATTTTCTATTCAGCGCCATTACAGCCTCTTATAATAATTGTATTTCTGATATTATCTTTCGACAAAATCAGAATGAAGGATTGTTCATAAATTGTACATAAACGTATAACAGAGCAGTTGATAAGTGACTAGTTGAGAGTTGGGGTACAGCTGAAGTTTCTGTGATAGTCATCCTAGAAGAGTAACAACCGTTTAACACATTTTTGTGCTATACGGAGTATACAAATTAGAGTTAATGTTCGTTACGTTGTTTATGTAATTTTATATTGGTGCATATAGAAATATTAATGTCAACTTTTCGCCCAAGCACATGATTTTCAGATAATTTCACTGACGTTTTACTAAGACACGGATCGTTTTCATAGTTGTACCTCTTCCAGAAAAGCAGCAAAGAGCTCTCTGACGATTTGAAGTAGAATATCGTACACCTTACTTTCGAATTTTACTTCAGCGGTCATTGACAATTCTTATTGACTAGTTGTCTCAATAAGGTTACAAGTTTCGTTTTCTATACCTTAAACTACATACTTAAAAATCTTTTGGAGACCTTCTAGTCTTATTTTTCAAACTTCCTTGTGAATTGCTTGGTAGATCTTGAATCACAGTGTGAGAAAAGGTAAGATTTCCTTGAAGTCAAGAAGAATTATTTCTGAGGAATAGTTCTTTGTGCTCGTTCATTTTACTACACTTTTGCTCAATTCTTTGGCGGGTAATTCGAAAATGTTCGCTTTTACAGTATTTTAAAACATCCAAAACAGTATTTGGTAACAAATATTCAACCATTTTTGAGAAATATAAGTTAAAAAAGCATCGATTTTCGTTTGCTTCGATTTTATGACCCAAGTGTCAAAAATGGACTGACGAAAAATTTCCAGGTTATAATGCAAATGTAATGTTTTGGTGATATACGGTTATACAATGTGTTAAAAGTCTAATTGAAATTTGAAATCTGCAGTTGCGTAAGACGCTAATTGTTATAACTTCAAAAGTATCTTGCGAATTAATGAAATAGTACCAAGAAAAACTAAAAGCACGTCAACATACCTTGATGAACTGAACTTAATGATTGCATCTACTAACTACTAGCACTAAAGAAAATATAGGACCTATACTTTTCAGTTTTTCTCAAAGTACTCATTCGCATTCGCCAAATTGACTTTGCAGCCATCACAAGAAGTTCGACTTTAGACCCATGTATATCCTGTTAGTAGGAATTATCTCGAAAAAAAAACATTGGTCTTGCTAAGGGGACATACTACTTTGAATATATGATGTCTTTTTGACAATCTGCGACAGTAAGAAAATTGAATTTTGTCCACCTAGAATTAAAAATGTGACACTGTGACGTGGTTCAAAATTACGTGGTGTTATCATTAGATCTTTCCTTTAGGGGATTGATCCTGGACCATCGTTAATAGCCCGTTGTGTTGCTCTAGTATGACGTTAATTAAAATTACCAAGTTACCTACTCCTCTTCATTAAAAGTGGTTTTTTGAAGAAAAATAATTCTAAAAACGCAGTCAGAAGATCTAAACACATTTGGATTTTACATAAATGTTCTGACGATTTTCAATTTTCAAAGTTTTTATGTCATATATTGGATTGATGCAAAAGTTCGTTCCGTTTTTGGCTTTTGATGGCATCGTGTAAGTTTCGTAATTTTTAATTAACGTCGTACTAGAGCAACACAATGGGCTACTGATAACGGTTAGGGATCAATCCCCGAGGGAAAGATCGAGGACAACACCACGTAATTTTAAAACCACGACAGATGACGAGGCAACAGCTAAGCTGGTACCCCACTTTCCAAACATCCACACCAACCCAACGTGAGGACTTTCGACCGCGACAGGTTTGAGGTGCACCAGCTGCCTTTACACTATACGCTTACAAGTATCTATGCACTGACCTGGATTGGAGCCAGGAACTTTCAATCTATAGGCTAACACCTTGACCACTAGACCAGTTGATCGGCTGTAAAGTTTGTATGTTGTTTTAAAGGAATTTCAGCGAGTCTTTGGGTCGTGATGTGCTATGGTTTTGTTTAAAATTTTTTGTTAAGCAGTAGAGATGCAAAAGTTCGTCCAGTGATAGGCTCTACATGGCATTGCATCGCGAAACCGAAGTGTTATCTACTTCACACGTGTTAAGTTTTCATGTTGTTTCAAAGGAATTTCAGCGAATCCTTGACGGGTAAAAATTGTGCTATTGGGTTGTGTTCTTTAAATTTTGTTGAGCAGCAAAATGGCAGATAACAAGGGGGCATTTAAAACCTATCAATGATTTTTTTTTTATTTACTAAAAGGCTTCGCAGATGCGAAAGAAAATATGTGTTCAGTAGGTGAGGGTGCCATTGACGATTACGCGTGCCCTAAGTGGTCCAGAAAGTTTCTTCACATGGATCAGTTCCTTAGCCTGAAACTTCAGAACTTCTACAAGTGCGGGATGATACAGCTACCGAAGAGACGGAGAAGGGCATCGAATAGAACGGCACGTACTATATTAATTAAACATACCTTTTAGTAAAAAATAATAATTTTTCTTTACCTAGACGTATTACTAAATAATTGTATGATATGTTAACCATCTACTGATGAATGTGCTCTAACCATTTTCGTTTTTAAGGTACTTAATACACAACATTTTAACCTATCTGGTGGCTGTCTCGAAGAAATATCATGTCATTAGATTGTGTTTGATTGGATATCTCGTCATTATATATAAGAAAACTGACCAGATTAAGATCATAAAAAAATCCGCAATATCTTGAAGACGAAATATTAAGTCTTATTAACCAAAGTATTCTTTAAAATTGAATGTTCTTTAACCCTCCTGATGGCTACCTTGAAGAGATATCTTAGGTCATTAGCAAAACTAATCAGATTTTGATGGACGGGATATCTCGTCATTGGAAGAAAAGATTCACGGTATTTTGTTGACAAGATATCTTGTTGTTGCAAAATTGGTCTAATCCTGATGGACGACAAATCTCTTCAAAACAACTAGGAGGGTAAGCAATCGTCAATTCTAAAGACTAAACTTGGAGGTATTGTCAACTTTACAGGAATAGCAGTGTAAGAGAAATAAAAATGTTAGTTATAGAAGTAAAAAAGAATTTTGGTTCAAATCGAAAATGTTAGGCCCAGATGCAGACTTATATTCAGTGTTCTGCAACAAAACTCCAGGCAATTGCAGCTGTTCTGCAGGTACTTTGCAGGAATTTTAAAAACCGGAATAAAATCAAAAACAGTTGAAAAACATAATTATCGGCTCAATATGTAGTACATATTTATAATACAACATGCAAAATTAATTAACTTACTTTATTTAAAACCAATGCCTATTTTCAGAATTTGTAATTCTGTCGATAACTTTTGAAGTTAAATATTTTGTCACTGACATAGAAGAGGTGTTATTTATAAGGGGTTTGTGATCATTTGGGTAATGTGGGGAGGTTATTCCGTCACTTGAGAAGAATAAAAAGTCCGGCAAGGAGCGCGCTCTGCACTGCAGAACATCGTAACTTATGATTAAAAAAAGAAAACGGCCACAATTTTGATAAAATTAAGGAAAAATTGTTCTACCAAAACTTTGTTCTGGGACGTACGTCTCAGTTTTAAGCTGTTTCTGCTCCCGGGATGTTAGTTAGGTTGGTATTTTAATTAACATCGCACTGGAGAGACACATGGACTATTGGTGACGGTCCGGGATCAAACCTGAAGGGAAAAGATCGGAGGACAATACCACATAACTTTGAGCCACGATCAGATGACGAGGTCACACCTGAGCGGGCACCTTATATTTCTACTCCACATCAACATGAGGATATTTGGGGCAACCGACAGATTTAAAGTGCACAAGGCTTAGGTTTGAATCGAATCTCGTAACCCTGCGGTTGCTAATCCGTTATTCCTCCAACCGGGATTATCACGGCCCTAAAAACGTTTGGTATTTGCTACTTTTTAATTTATTTCACGCTGGAGCAACACAACGGGCTATTGGTGACGGTCCAACTCCCAAGTGAAATATCCGAGGACAACACCACGTAACCGATTGGAGCAGTTTAAAACCACGGTCAGATAACGATAAAAATGTTAGGAAAAGTTATATGTACAAATAACAAATGCATATAGTCCCATTATTTTAGACAGGACAGATAATAAATATAGCATTAGTCCATAGGAATTTTTTTTTCTAATGTTGTTCAAAAATAAATCACTTTTTACTAGAATTTGGTTGGTTGGATGATTGGCTGGTTTGTTTGTTGGTTGGATGATTGCCTGGTTTGTTTGTTGGTTGGTTGATTGAGGTTTTTGTGACTCAAGCGTCACATTTGACCTTGTGCTTCTCCAAACACAAGACATTCATTATCAAGTAATTGACAACCCACGCAACAAAAATTTTGCTGATACAGAAAAAAGGTAAGTAGGTATTTTAACGTCACACTGTAGCACTCCAACGGGCTATTGGCGATGTTCCGGCATCACCCCCCCCCTTGGAAATATCCTAGGACAACAACACGTAACCGATTGGAGCAGTTTAAAACCACGATTAGATAACGATAAAAATGTTAGCAAAAGTTATATGTAGAAAAAACAAATGCATATTGTCACATTACTTTAGACAGGACTGATAATGAATATAACATTAGTGCATAGTAATTTTTATACTAATGTTGTTTAAAAATCAATCATTTCTTACCTGCATTTGGTTGGTTGGTTGGTTGATTGGTTGGAGTTTTTATGGCTCAAGGGCCACATTTAACCTACTGCGCCAGACACAAGACATACATTATCAAGTAATCGACAACCCACGCTATGAAAATTTTTCTGACATAGAAGAGAGGTAAGTAGGTATTTTAATTAACGTCACACTGTAGCAAAATAACGGGCTATTGGCGAATATACGGTTTGTTAAACATTAAAAATGGCAGAAAATCAGAAGCATTTTCGATATTCTATAATGTTTTTTATTTCCGAAAAGGCAAGAATGCTTCGTACACGCAAAAGAAAATACCTGTTGTGTGAGGTGCTGGACAATTCCACTTGACGTAAGGAGCTCGGAAATTTTTTTGTCACTTGGATTGGTTCTTCAGCCAGAAACCTCGGAACTTGTATGAGCGCGGGATGAGGCAGCTACCAGAATGATGGAGAAGGGTGACCGAACAGAACGGCGCATACTATATTGATTAAGGCCCGGTGCACACATCCGGTTTTTCAACGTGCGGCGCCGCTGCGGCAACGCAAGTGCGGTCTGAGATACATTAGACACAATAGTGCACAATTACCTCCGGCGACGAACGTCCAACTTGCGTGCAATCTGTACCGCAGCTCGCCGCACACGTTTCTCCGGCTTCAAGTACCTTGCTTTCTTAAATAAATGGAATATAGCTGATAATTAACAAACGTATGTATCCAGTAACGTCTTTTTTGTTTCAAAATATATTTTTTTGAGCACCAAGTAAGCGAAATAAACACGTTTTCTTCGATAGAATATCCATCGCAAATGGCGTCAAATAAGTATTTGCGTCATTTCACGGTTATGTGTGCATAATTGGACTTTCGGCGCCGCAGCGGCAACGCAGTGGCGTCACCCGTTATAAAATCGGATGTGTGCACCGGACCTAAAAGTAATCTTTAGTAAACTAAATATTTCTTCAATTTATGTCACAAAAATGAGCCGAACCTTTGCATGAATGCAATACATTTAAGGGATTTGTAATTAGTCCCTTTAATGGAAAAATTTCAGTTTTTCATTATTAGAGATAACTTTAGATTTTTCTATTTTCTTGGAAAACATGAGAGAGAATCTTGCCAAAAATCTCCCTCAGGCTCAAAGAAGGCTTAATAACAGAAAATATTCTATAGAGAAAACTGGATATACAGCTGGTTGAATGTGGAAATCTAAATTTTTCTTTCAAAGCTGTTTTTATAATATTATCAGCTAATCGTTTTATGAATATTTTAATAACGATTGTGTGTTTATTTAATGGCCGTGTGATCGTAATAAAAATGTTAGATGAATAACCAATAGCTGAAAATGAAATATAAATTGTACGAAAAGAATCATTCGCATATAAATATTGAAAAATGAATTAAAATATATCGCTTAGCATGCATTACGATGGTAACCATTATTTATTTATATTTTATGCTTTTTCTCATTCAGTGCATTTGTTGTGTGTTCTATAAAATGTGTTTAGTGTATAAACCATGTCGCATCCGGTATTTGTTTTAGCTTTTCGGTCTTTACGAATCATTTTTTAACTTTGCGTTTTCTGATTCAGATTCATTTACCAGAAAGGCAGGAATTACTGTTATTGATAATATTTTAACTAACCGAAAATTGTTCCATTTAACCATAATTATCGTAGAGTGCAGTTGCTATTTTAGTGGAATGATGTTTAAGTAAAAATTTTAAGTGATCAAAACATCAAAGTCATTAGAATTTAACGGTTAAACCTCCAAATGAATTTGACAAGATATATCGTTCATCAAACATTTTCATTTTAACCAATGGCGAGATATCTTGTCATCAATACATTGCCAATTTTTTAACGTTGCCGATATCAAGATCTGGTCAGTTTTCTTTTGATAACGAGGTATCTAGTTCATCAAGATCTGGTCCAGGTTCCTTCTATGACGAAATGACTTGTCTACCAAGATCTGATCAGTTTTCTTCCAGAGATTTCTGATCAATCAAGATCTGGACAGTTGTTTTTCTATTGACAAAATGTCTTGTCTATCAAGATATGATCAGTTTTCTAACCATAACAAATATCTCGTCCATCAAGATCTGGTCAGTTTTCTTCTAATGACAAATTACCATCACGATCTGTTCAGTTTTCTTCCTATAACGAGATATCTCGTAATAGGTTTCTTCTAATGACAAAATGTCTATCAAAATCTGGTCAGTTTAATTCTAATGTCAAAATAGCTTGTCTGTCGAGATTTGATCAGTTTTCTCCTAATAGCGAGATACCCTATCCATCGAGATCTGGTCCAGGTATCTTCTATGACGAAATAACTGGTCTATCAAGATCTGATCAGTTTTCTTCCTGAGATACTCGTCCATCAAGATCTGGTAAGTGTTTTTTCTAATGACAAAATGTCTATCAAGATCTGATCAGTTTGCTATCTATAACAAGATATCTCGTCCATCAAGATCTGGTCAGTTTTCTTCTAATGGCAAAATGTCTATCAAGATCTGGTCAGTTTTCTTCCTTTTACGAGATACCTCGTAATAGGTTTTTTCTAATGACAAAATACTTATCAAGATCTTGTCAGTTTTCTTCCAATAAAGAGATACCTCGTAATAGATTTCTTCTAATGATAAAATGTCTGTCAAGATCTGGTCAGTTTATTTCTAACGTCGAAATATCTTGTCTGTCGAGATCTGATCAGTTTTCTCCTAATAACGAGATACTCTGTCCATCAAGATCTTATCCAGATTTCTTCTATGAAATAACTGGTCTATCAAGATCTGATCAGTTTTTTTCTGAGATACTCGTCCATCAAGATCTGGTAAGTATTTTTCTTACGACGAAATGGCTATCAATATCTGATCAGTTTGCTATCTATAACAAGCTTATCTCGTCAATCAAGATCTGTTCAGTTCTCTTCTAATGACAACACGTCTATCAAGATCTAGTTAGTTTCTTCTAATAACAAAATATCGTGTCTCTCAAGATCTGATCAGTTTCCTTCCTATAACGAGATTTCTCTTTCATAAAGATTTAGTCTGTTTTCTTCTAATGACGACATTCTAATGACTCTCTCTTCTAATGACAAATACCTTGTCGATCAGAATCTGATCAGTTTTATTCCAATAACTAGATTTCATCCATCAAGATCTGATTAGTTTCCTTCTAATGACAAAATATCTTGCCTATCAAGATCTGATATGTTTCATTATAATAATGAGATACCTCTTTCATTAAAATCTGGTAGGTTTTCCTCTAATGACAAGATATCTTGTCTAAAAAGATCGGACCAATAGAAATTGGTATAAATAGCTACTCTTGAGATATTCAATACAGAAGTACCATAATAAAAGTGATTGATTAATGGAAAGTAGTTCAAAATATTAAGAAATTAATTAAATAAATTTATACGTATAGCAGAGAGAGGGAGAATAATTTGTGCTTAACACTGTATACAATCAAGTTGTTTTGAGTCCATAGGCTCAAAAGTAGCTCAGTTGCTCTTTTGTCTGAAATTGTTCTTGGATTTTCTGAATAATATATATATATATAATCAATCGAACGTTAATTGATCCTGTTAACAGTTTGGATTCAAAAGTATCAATACTGTTTATTACGGTAATATTAAGAACATAAATCATACGAAGTGAATAAATAGAAGTCGTCACATAGAAGTCTACAAATTATAAGTGAAAACCAAGCATTCCAATGAGTTTTGTGCATTAATATCTTTACTTCTTTAAAAAGGTATTAAAATGTATTGTTAGTATTATTATTATCAAATTAATAAAAAAAATATTAAAATAATTATAAGTGAACCAAGCTTTCCAATGAGTGTGCTTTGATCCATTTACTTCGTTAAAAATGTATTTACATTTATTGTAAGTATTATTAATATCAAATTAATAAAAAAGTAAAAAAGTACCACTGTTAAAATGCCCTCAATGATTCCTTAAAAAACGAACTTTCAAAATTTAAAGTGAAATAAATTTTAGTATTATTTCTCAATTTTAGTATTGTTTCTCAATTTTAGTATTGTTTCTCAATTAATTGTCAATTTTAGTATTAGTTTCTCAGTCATTCTTAAAAAAAATATATTTTTTAATCTTTTAAATGTATTTCACTCTGTGTTATAGAAAAAATGGTAAACAATTCCACATTTAATATTATTTTGATATAATTACTTAGATCTGTGGTTGCAAATTTCTTTCCTCGTCGACCCCTTCAAGTTTCTGGACTTCTATAGTGCGTAATGCAGGCCTCGAAATAGATTTTTTAATACAGGTGCACCAAATGCACCTAAGTTTTTTAATTAAGTGCTCTGATTATATTTTATAGGTACACATTTAAAAAAAACGCAATACAAGAGTATTAATGTAATGTAAACTAGTTTATTAGTTGGGTATGTTTATATATGTTCGAAGTAGATAGTAAATAAAAATATTTAAAATCGAAATTCTCCCTTCTCCGGCATACGGCTGTTGCGACATTGACTTCAACAGAGCTATCTGGAAAAATTTTCGATCATCGGAAAATTCTGGTGGCAGGGACACAAGTAAACTTTCCTCCTGTATAAACCCGTTACGACCCAGCGATTTTGTTTTCGCATTGTGTGTAGTTAGGAATTTTAATTGCGTTTCTTTAGAGAGAGAGAGAGAGAGATTGATACTAATAGTTTGTTCAAACATCAAAATAACATAAAACACGTTCCCACTGCGTGCACCTATCGGGAAAAAATTAGGTGCACAATTTTATTTTCATGTGCACAGTGTACCTGTGCACCCGGGTATTTCGAGCCCTGGCGTAATGTGTATATAATGTATAGTGATATATGTCAATAAATATAGCATATATATATATTATATTGGCTTAACGTCAAGGGATAAATTTTTGTTTTTGACGTCCATAATATTAAAAATTAGATAGGAGAGTGATAAAAATTTAATGAATAAAATATCAAATTCAATTTAGATAACAAGTTAACAATAATACAATCTTTCTAATAAGATGAAAATAAGACATATCAACTTAGTATATACAATTTACTAACGTTCTCAATGGGAAGTGTGTGCTTAGTGACTCTTGACAAGATTAGCAATGTTGGATTCAAAATCAGTAAGTTTCAGCCTTAAATCTACACGGCATTC
Source organism: Metellina segmentata (assembly GCA_947359465.1). Classification (NCBI taxonomy): domain Eukaryota; kingdom Metazoa; phylum Arthropoda; class Arachnida; order Araneae; family Tetragnathidae; genus Metellina; species Metellina segmentata. The sequence continues at coordinate 115,863,397 of OX375877.1, read as the reverse complement.
AATATCACTCTTAATTTCATTGACATTAAGTATGGAGGTAATCTAAGTTCATCGAATTAAATATTAACCGCACGTCTTATATTTTTTAAAGGACCCCCTACTCTGAATGGAGTTTTAATAATGTTATATCAACCACTTTGGCGACCCCTAACTTAGGTTATGAACAGTATGGAACTCTTACTCAAATGTGGTCCTCCTATAGTAAATAACGTATAAGCTCGCATTTAATGCGCTTAGTGAATGTACGGGATAACACTCCGTTGATATGAACAAATGAAGCAACACTATCACTTGTATCGGTACTTTTCTCTCTTCTGAAGGATGTGAGAAGTTGTGTTGTCGGTAAGAGTTGTAATGAAGCGTTGTGAGGAACAGTAATTTTTTTAATAAGTTAATTGCGACATGAAACAAAAAATTTACATTTTGCTGAACTCAAATACAAGACAAAAATATCAAGGGAAACTAGGGCATCTTAACTGAAACTAAAAGTGTTATATTTAAAACTGAATCAGTATTTTGTAACTTGGGGCTGGTCAATGCTACTAGATTATTCAATTATCTTTCCACATGTCTAGTTTAAAAAGTGTGGAAATATTCTACTTAAAATGTGTCTCAACGTATAAAGCATGGATTTTTGACATATTTTGAAGATCTTTTCTCATGTATAATAGTTATAAATATAAACAACGAGGTCAGAAATGCCCAAATATTGATATTTGATACTAGAAATCAATTTTGTATCAATTGGTGTTAAAATATGCCATGCAGGAGCTTGACTCCAGCTCCTTGTGAGAAAGGGTTGACTAGGAGGTTAAGCTATTTATAGCTAGTTCTTTTAATAATCAATTGCAAATCAAATTATTTGAAATTAATGATAAAATAGGTAACAAAAGATGCAATATCCATATCCATTTAAAAATAAATTTTTTTGGCATTTAATTTTAATTTGTGGCAGGAATTCATGTCCTAAAATGATTTTAAAGAGTTTTAAACAGCTACATTTATAATTGTATGGTTTGTGCTTACAGTGTAGATAGATAAGTTTTATGTTTGTCAAAAAGTTTTTTTATTGCAGTCACGATAACAGTGATTTTTGTTTGACCCAGCACTCGTTGAATTGTAACCCCGAGTGCTAACCCTCTGCTACCAGGTCGATATAAAATGTTTAATATTTCTAAAATTGCCTGGAAGTTTAAAAAAATTTGTCTTTTTTATAGGGCATATATCAGCGGGGGAGAAGCAAGAACTATTCTTTTTAATTTGTGTATCGTCCATAGTAAAACAAATTTTAGTTAAATATTATACAGAATAGCGTGTTACATAAACTCACATGTGAGTATAAGTATGCTTAAATAGCCGTTTTCATATCCATTTACACACAACTTCCAATAGCAACATAAAATTGACAACTAATTTCAAATTTATATCAAAATTGAAGTTTTGATATCAAGTTTAGAGTTATTTGTTTCAGCCATTTCTGCATTGTGGGCATTGGAAAGTTAGTGTTTATAACATTAGATTAGTTTTTAAGATTTTATTCTTATATATATATTTATAACTTTCGAATTAATCTTTTTACCACACTGGCACCCATTTTATTATATTGCTATCAAAAACCTAAATAATGTCTGTGTTACATTTTTTTTCTTAAGCACAACTATTTGAATGAACAAATTTTTTTAAAATAAATATTCGGAATAATATAAATTACGAGCTAGATATATTTATGGAAATTTGTATCGTCATTTAATAGATTCTAAATAGATTTTCATCAAAATGCACTACGAATTTCAATAAAATACTACTCTTCACTATAAAAATTAATGTTTCAAAATGTGAATTTTTTAATAATATTTATAACTTGTTCTTAAACGTCCGGAAATTTTGTTGACTAGGGTTTTTATTTGTAATTTCTGCATCAATGTTCCTCTATTCTTCAATCATTACTGTTTTTGGTTTGCTTTATGTTTTAATGACGTGTCTTCGTACTCTAAGTTCCAGTTCTCTCCAAATGTGGTCTTTTGGGATTAAATCTACCATGCTTTAATGTTCCAAATCTCAATACAATTATACGTTCATCGGAACCAACAATGTTAAATTTGCTTTCATTTGCTAATAAGACATGATACCAATACGCGCGTTTCGGACTTATTTATCACTGATTTTGAGAAAGAAGGCCTAGGCTTTCTACTTTTCGCACTTACAAAAAAGTTTCACCGGGCAGAATGCCTATTTAATACAGTTGATATGTGCACTCCTCAAGCAGTTTCACATGAGATTGAAGTAGAAAATTTTTCAGTAAATTCTGTAGAAATTTTTACAGCACTCAAACATGGATTTTTCACACATTTTCTAACCATAAATCTCTGATCACTTTGAGTTAACTTTTCCGAATGACCTTTTATTACCTTATTTTCGATCCAATTTCCTTCTTTAAGACGTTTTTATCACATACTGCACCGTAGAATGAGATAAATTTACTAATTTAAGGATATTGAGAACTGATTTACCACTACTATGATGAAAAATAATCAATTTTAGAATGGTGTTTGTTGTTTCCTTAAGACTACGAGTCATTTTTAAATAATGAATAGACTATTACGAAGCAAGCAAGCAAAGTTTAAAGCCAAACGATTTTTTAAATGTCACCACAATGCAAAAATAAATAAAAAGCTATAGGCGATAATTTTATTTATGAATTTATTTGAAAATGTTTCTGTGTATGATCACTTTTATTAAGTGTTCTTTCTCTGCCACCTTGCATTTTAATTTTTGTAACAGGAAATTAAGTCAATAGTTTAAAAAAATGTTAGATTTTATTTATAGAATAACGTATGTAGATAATATGAAAAATTTATTGGACTTTATATTTGAATTCGATTTCTGGCTACAGCGTTTTTTCTACAAATTTTTGAAGTGTACGAACATTTTTGGGAGCTGCTATATAAATAATTGTATGTAATTTCATTTAATGCTTAAATGAGCATATTACTATTTACATAAAGGTTTTTAACGACAGTATGTAAAATTCAACTCTTTCTTAATAGAAGAGCGCTATTTCATTGTTAAAAAAATGGCTAAGCTATTATTAAATTTACTATACCAACAAAACTTCTGGGCTGTAAAGAATAAAAGTTTGCATGTCCCCGCGTAACAAATTGTTTTGAATCTATTTAAAACACAAATTATCAAGATAAGAATGGAGTTTCGTTTTTTATGGGTCAGAACATACTTATAGTTGCATATCACTTTATTCAAATGCATTAATGAACTATTTTCTATTTTCAAATGTAATCCCAAATCACTTAGTTATCAATAGAAGTTAAGGGAAATTAGGAATGTGCACAAATATAGGTTTCAAGACGACGAAGATATCTATCCTTTGACCTTCTGAAGTCAATTCTGGTAATATTCTAACTACTTATATAAAAGTAATGCATGATATAAAACATAAATGTAAAAGGAAAAAGCTATGTATTTAAAATGTGACCAAGTTGCATTCTATTCTTCTCACTTGTTTACAAATAAGTAAACTGATGAGAAACTTATGCATATATCGTTGCTACCACGCCTAAGGCGCCAATATGCACTTAGACGATTTTCAATTAACTGCATTTTTCAAGTTGCCATTTCATGTTTTATACCATGACAAGGGCATGAATCCATATTGATTCTTAGTGGAAGTTCCGATTTTTACGAGAAAACCTTTGAGACGTAACTCGATTTTCCCCGAAGCAACCAAACTTTGAACGCGTTTTTGCAGAAACGTCAATTTTGCCTTAGGCGAGGTGGTAACGAATGTTAGAATAAAAATACTGAAATGTAATTAGTTTAAGTTTTAGTAACTAAGTTAGTAAAAGTTTTAGCTCAGTAGAGAGAGAGAGATAGAGAGGAGAGAGTATAAAATCTAATATCATAAAGTAATTACTCTTAGTCAATAGAGATTCATTCTAAGATTTTAATGAAAACACTCTTTACAACGGCTGTATCCATGAATAAGAGTTTTTTATATCTTCATGACATTTTTGTAATACTGAACATCGATTCACAGAAATACAATCTCAGTGTAAGCACTCTGCTGCATATTATAGAAAGCAAATTTTTATTTGCATAGACCAGACCTGGGGAGACATTTGAAACCCCAAAAATGCTTCTAATTTTTTGGAGTGATTCAATTCACTGCATATTTTTTACAGTGGAAGAAAATTGTTTGCAAAAATCATATCGTCAAATAAGCAAGCACATTTGCTACTAAAAAGTTTAAAAACAACTCAAATCAGATTAAATAAAAACCACTTAAATTTTATCGGACTAGATTTTCATTGCACACTATCAGCTAATTATGTATCATCAGCTTAGAGCAGAAACTCATTAAGTTATCGAAGAAAATTTGCATTGCACACTATCATCTAATTTATATGTCGTCAGATTAGAGCAGAAACTCTAGAACTAACAAAAAAATTTTATTGTACAGTTGTTTAAAAACTAATTATTAGTTTTCAGATCCAAAAATAAAAATTTAAGAATTTTGACAACGTTGTATATCTTTCAAACAGATTAGAATTTAACTTATTTTTCATGATGAAAATAAGCATTCAGTATCCCTGGGAAAATGCCAGTTTCTGCTCTAAGCCGATGATAGATTAATAATGATTCTACGCAAACCGTTGTGAGCTAATGTGGATAAACAAAGTGGATATCATGTTTGTTACCTATCTCCAATCAAAACATACTAAGAAAAATAAAATAGATTTACATGGAATTTTTGGTTTATTGTTTGTTTCACTGCCAGGGGATTGCCTGCATTAACAATTTAAAATATTTAGAATATTTAGATTTTATTTTAGATAAAATTTATGAATATTAAAAATTTTTCAATAACATTTTGACTTACGAATTTTTTTCTTTCATAATTCAGGATCCCACATTTCTTGACAATTCACCATCTTCACAACTGACCATTTCATTTCTTATTCATTGCTTTGTCTAGTGCAGTGTAAGCTGACCTTTAGCGATGTCATAAACCACGTGAATACTTATGAGAATACTTATGAAGGGTTGAAACAATGAAACAAAGGATAGGTCTACAGTTTACTTTAAATTTTAAAAAATGTAACGATTTTCGTTTTTCTTGTTTTGAAAAATGGAACAATCAATTTCTAATAGCTAACGTCTCATATGTTGTAGACACCATGGGAATTGATAGAATATTTCGTATTAATTGTATACTTGGGTATAAGTTAAACAGTGAAATGAAAGCGAAGGATATTGCCAATTGGAAAAGTGCAACTACTTTCACTGCATGTGCTTCAAAAACACAATCAGTTACTGATTCCTAATTGTTCATATGTCAAAACACTGAATTTTTTCAGTTTGTCGAACATGAAGCATGAATCAATTTAAAAATGAATTAAAAATAAATGTAATATAGCAATTTACCTGAAACGTAAAAATAAAATGCGATTATTTTCGCTCCGTGTTTTAAAAACTCTAACTATCAACTACTGATTGCTCACATGTCATAGACTATGCGAATCTTAATCTTTTCGAGCAAAAAGCACACTTATAAATGAATTAAACAATTAACTAAAGTCAAAAGATATTGCTACGAATTGCCGTTAATTAAATTATTCACATGTCATAGACCATGAGAATGAACGAAACGATGAACTATAAAAATATATAATGTGACGTTTTACCCCAGATTAACAAGGGCAACTATTTTTGTTCTAAGTATTTCTGAAAATTCGAAGCATCAATTGCTCAGTCTAAGTAAAACAATGATTATTGTGAACAAGAGGAGTCAACATCGCAGAAAGAAAACCCTATAATTTTTACGATTTAGTATACAGACATTGTGAATGAAAATCATCACATATAAAACAAAAGTCTAGTACAGTTTAATATACAAACGTGCTCAATAAGTAAATGCATGTACCTTAATGGGTATTAGTAAAAAAAATTAACCTAACCCACCGTTCCTTAAACCGAAAATTTTGAAGTAATAACTAAAAAATATTTATATTTATCCAAAAATTATATTAGAACCTTGTAATTTTACATCAAATTTACACATGCTTCGAACCATAAATTGCTCAGTCTAAGTAAAACGATAATTATCATGAACAAAAGTCAACACCACTAGAAAGATAAACATATATTTACTACGATTTAGTGTACATTTTTAACCAAGTTCATTAGATACAAAACAAAAGTATAGTGGCAGTTCAATATACAAAAGAAGTGTTTATTAAGTAGTTATAGGTAGCTTAATGGATTTTCAGATATCGACCTAATCTATTGTTATCCAAACTGAACATTTTGAAGAAATAACTAAAAATATTCATATTTAACCAAATATATATTATAACCGTTTCATTTTATAACGTTAACAGGCAAGACTATTTCTTCTATGGCAAATAAAACAATCAATTCCTCTGTCTCGGAAAAAGAATAAATATGAAAAATACCGCTTATAGAAACAATAGAGATACAAACACATCTCATAGAAAATTACATATCGCACTTCGGCAAGAAAACTGACACAACTGAAAATTGCAGAATTTGAGAAACATCAACTTAAAGGACACTATAAAACTTATATTGAAGTAGTATAAGCTTCTTTTAAATTTTAGGTAAGCATTTATGGTGGTAACTTCTATTATATTCTATAGACGATAAAATGATATAACACGCTGGGGCACCTCATACATATTTTTCAATGACATAACATCAAAAGTTTTATTTTTTGACTTGTGTCACTTTTCTTGCCGAGGTGCGAAATAATAATAGTGTGTTGCAACTTTTAGGTATAGACACATTTAATAGAAATCTTCCCACACAAAATAAAAGTGTAGTGCAGTGAAATAAAAGTGCTCAATAAGCAACTATATGCACCTTATTGGGTATCAGAAAAAAATTGACGTAATCCACTGTTCCCTAACTGACCACCTTGAAGTTATATAACCAAAATATATTTATATATAACCAAAAACTACATTATAACCTTGTCATTTTATCACCAAATTACAGGTACGACTATATTCGCACCGGAAATTTGAACAATCAATTCCTCTGTCTAGTTAAAACGATAATTATAATCGAGAGGAAAACACCTGACGAAGAAAATCATCTAGTGTTGCTACAATTTAGTGGATACAAATCACGTAATATTACTACGATTTAGTAGACAACAATCCATTCCTCTGTCTAAGTAAAACGATAATTACGACCAAGAGAGAAAAACACCTGACGAAGAAAATCATCTAGTGTTGCTGCGATGTAGTAGATACAGATCACGTTATATTACTACGATTTCGTAGACACAACTCACGTAATATTACTACGATTTCGTAGACACAAATCCCGTAATATTACTACGATTTAGTAGACACAAATCAAGTACTATTACTACGATTAAGTACATACACTTTGAATAGAAATCATCACATGCAAAACAAAAGTGTAGTGCAGTTTAATATACATAAGTGCTCAATAAGCAACTGCAGGTACCTTAATGGGCATCAGAAAAAAAAATCGACCTAATCCACTCTTTCCCAAAACCGAATAACAACCAAAAAATAATTTGGTCAACTCAGCGACGCACAGAAGAAAAAGCAACTATTTTCCGAAGACCTTCAGGAAAACAATTTTCCACAAACGAGTCGTTCCAACCGCAGAAATTTCGAGACTCGTACAAACGGAAAGCACTGCAATCCTTTTCTGGAGCAAGCGTGCCCTTCAAAAAATAGGTGCATAAAAAAGAACCCTTTCGTGCCGTAGTAAACAGTAGTTGTAGGTTTTTTCGGTGCTCAAGAGTGCCGGAAGGAAATTCGGGGCCTATCGTTAGGCGGTGCCCCAACGGGGGGAGGCCGACCTTGAGAATGGAAGCGAACAGGTAGGTGGCAGCTGACGGAAAAGGAAAGTATGTCTTTCCTGATTTCTCTCTGCAGAGGGCGAGATGGTATTTTCTAACTCTTTCTTTTTTTCTGAAGGAAGAGGAACTCGGCTAAGAAGTGAAGAAAAAAGTGTTAAGAAAGTGAAAGGGTTGTTCCTTTTCAAGGTTTGAGAAAGGTATTTGGTCCACATTCGAGAGAGGAAGTGAGAAGCACTGCCGGGTTTTTGTATTTTTATTTGCCGAGGCGGGGCGGATTCTGCTTTTTATTCATCCTTCCAGTTATTGAGAAGGTCAAAGCATCTTTGGGTTTTGAGTTTCAGGCTCTGATTTCACCTTCCAAGGTGTTTCGACGAGATATCTCGTCCAAGATCTGGTAAATCGTGCGAATGACGAGACATTTAATCCAAGATGTGGCAATTTTGCTAATGATATCACATCTAAGATCCGAGCAATTGTGCTAATGACGAGGCAGCTCGTCCAAGATGTGGCAATTTTGCTAACGATATCACATCTAAGATCAGGGCAATTGTGCTAATGACGAGGCAGCTCGTCCAAGATGTGGCAATTTTGCTAATGATATCACATCTAAGATCCGGGCAATTGTGCTAATGACGAGGCAGCTCGTCCAAGATGTGGCAATTTTGCTAATGATATCACATCTAAGATTCGGGCAATTGTGCTAATGACGAGGCAGCTCGTCCAAGATGTGGCAATTTTGCTAATGATATCACATCTAAGATCCGAGCAATTGTGCTAATGACGAGGCAGCTCGTCCAAGATGTGGCAATTTTGCTAATGGTATCACATCTAAGATCCGGGCAATTGTGCTAATGACGAGGCAGCTAGTCCAAGATGTGGCAATTTTGCTAATGATATCACATTAAGATCCGGGCAATTGTGCTAATGACGAGGCAGCTCGTCCAAGATGTGGCAATTTTGCTAATGATATCACATCTAAGATCCGAGCAATTGTGCTAATGACGAGGCAGCTCGTCCAAGATGTGGCAATTTTGCTAATGATATCACATCTAAGATCCGGGCAATTGTGCTAATGACGAGGCAGCTCGTCCAAGATGTGGCAATTTTTCAACTGAAAAGACATCTGGTCCAAGATCTGGATAATTGTGCTAATGACAAGAAATTTCGTCCAATATGTTGTCAATTGGTTATGGGAAAACATTTTTTTGGAGGGATGGGAGTTAGAGTACATTTTGAATTGCTATCACGAGATGAATCTAAGGGGGAAACAACAATATCGAGGTATTTATAACGAGTATTAAACTAGTTTTGAATAAAATGCAGTTTTACCCTCTTTAACCTGTTGTGGTTTTGAAAAACTGAATTAAGTCTGGTCTTTCTCAAACCTACATTTTGACGTTTCTCATGTTTGTGAAATGACATGTGCTAGCAGCAAGCTACAGGGTTTCGAACGAGTTTATACTTGAAATTAGGTGATAGCTTGGAACATAACGCGCTTCCACTATTAGCCTCTTGGTGTTCACTGGTGTTGACCTCGTCATCTGGCCATGGTTCAAAATGACAAGGTGATTTTTGTTTAAAGATCTTTCCTTTCGGATTGATCCCGGGTCGTCGCCAATAGCCCATTGTGTTGGTCCAGTAAGATGTTAATTCAACTATACTTCCTAATTAAACTAAATATTAATGTGTTCAATGACATCTGTAGTGTAATATTCTGCCCATTCACCCAATCTCTGAGGAGGAAAGCAGAGGCGCCACTTGTTCAGAGAGAGAAATGAGTGATCGGGCATAGAAACGGCCAGATAGGGACAAGTAACTAAAGAACGAGGAAGGCGTCGGATTTTCGGAGACATATAGTAACTTTTGCCGTACTTTAAGACTCCTTACTGAGACTAAAAATTATCATTTGTTGGATTTCATTGTTATCACGTTTATTGAATAAACGGGATGTTGAGTTTTAAGTGTTGTTTACGTGTGCCAATAAGAACCACACACGAGAAACATTACAGAATCTTTAGCAAATATTGTTGCACTTCATATTCGCAGTTATTATACATACATTAATCTTTAACTGAGTTTTATCTTTTCAGTAGAACAGAATCAGTGTAGAAAAAAAGTATTTCGCTATACACGGCTATCAGGTGAAAAAATAAAACCTTTTATGATAGACGCATTTCAGTGAAAAAAGAACAAACTAGAGATCTATGAATACAACCAGTCAGATGTTAATAGTTTTGAATAAGACATTTATAGTTAAAATGCTTAGCATCGTATAACGAAATCTATGCAATAAGATTACGTATTTTATTGTCATACGGGTATAATCGAGTATATCGATTTATGACGATAGATGACAGTAGCAATTTTAGTCTCACAGAAGTGAAATCTGACATTTCAGTATTGTGAGTTGGAAGTAAGGTTTATATACTTTTCCGTTACAGTCATAAACTTCGGCTCCAGTTTGCTTATTTCTTGTCGCCATTTGTTTTCATACCAGTTTTTTTTTTTGGTGCCATTTTAACATATTCCTCTGTTAGTGCAATGAATTTCATGATTGGGATTTTCCAAGACATGAACTATTTGTACAATACTATTTTCTTTAAAAAAATATTCTTCACAAAGAAAGATTGTGTTTGAATAACCACGTAATGAAAAATTAAAATGTGACTCGATGTCGAAATGGTTATGTAGAAAAATGGTTATGCCGGGAAGAAAAATGCCATACCAAAACTGTTGCGAACTTCTGGGGCAGTGCAAAATGGCGCAATAAACACCAAAGAGGTACTACCGCCAACATTTAAGCTCAGCTAATTGAATTTACTTGGCGTTGGCTATATTCTAAAGAGGAAAGGTTCTCTGCTGTGCTACATTCCAGTGCCGAGAAATAAGCAAAAAATGTGCCAAAGTTTATTGACATGGAAGAAACAAAAAAGTACAAGAAGTAATTTGTAGAGAAAAAAAATTAGTTCTTTTATTCATTTGAATACTTTTTAATAAAGTTATTTCGGTATTTTATAGATATGTCTGCGTTATATAAACAAAAAATTATGCCTTCAATCATACGTCGTTGTATATACGGTGTGAGAAATTCTTAAACCTTTTTAAATGCGTGGTATGTCCTCGCCTATATGAAGTCATAGCAATGAAAAAGAATTTTACTGTCACGGGATTGATAACGTCACCAGTAGAATCTTCTACATTATATACATAATCCACATCTTAATACCGCTTATGAAGTTCAAAAATGAGGCTTTGAAAAATTAAATCATAGAAATTTTTAACTCTCTCGAGAGAGAAAAAAACTTTACAAATCTGAGTTTTTAAAGATATTTCTTCTCAAAGTACAACAAAAGAAGTTGAAGAAGGTATGAAATTCTTACTTTTTCATCCGAATCAGCTCTTCTCTTACTCCAGGGAATTTCGAATAAAAGGAATCGATTCAAAATGCCTAAATACCAGAAAGTATTCATAAAATGTTTAAAGAGTCGAATTTAATAACGTTTTCCTTGAGGGAAACGAATGTATTATGTCGTTTGGGGGTAATATTTTAACATCAAATATTGGTTTTTACACTAACATTTATTTTTCTAAAGAACTTCCGAAAACACTTTCTAAAGTGATCTAATAAAAGCAACCGTCGATGGCTAAATGAATAAAAAATATAACAATAATGATACTTATAAGAAACTCAGAAGCCAAATTTTAAAAAAATTGAAAGTTTTTTTCGTATAAAGCTATAAGAAATGAAAGTTTTATCATTCTCCTTTTTATTAAATACAAAAAAGCAATGCACCGTGTACAATCATACTTTTTTAAAGCAAGGAATCTTTGTGATTGCTAATGAAATATAATTCCTTTATTGCTTTCAATGGTAATCTAAATTATGTAGAAAACAGTTTTGTTAGGTAAAAAGCGTTAAATTTAACAGCGCATGCTTTTAGAAAATAGATGAATTTTAAAGGCCTATATCATACAGTACTACAATACACAAAGCTCATCAAAAAAGTTTTATCAAATCAAAATTCTTTTCGAATGTATAATTGAGATATGAATATTGAATTTTCCGTTTACTTCAAAATAATATAATTATTCATCTATTCAAATCGTCATACAGAAAAACCTTTATATGGTAGTGGGTTTAGTTTGTCGCTCTGCCGTCTGTTATTTTTTGCTAAACGTGGGCTATAGTCTGAAAAAGCTCAAAGATTAGCATAACGGCGTAAATAAAAGGTACCAAGGATCCCGGAAGCAGAAAGTGCTTCAAACTGCGACGACGTACGTCGCAGAACAAAGTCTTTACAGAACACGTTTTCCTTAATTTTATCAAAATTTTGGCCAGCTTTTTTTTCAATTATAAGTTACGATGTTCTGTAGTGCAAAGTCTTTTTTTCTTCTCTAGTTACGGAACAACCTTCCTACACAGCACCAAATTACCACAAACACTTTAGAAATAACACATCTTCTATGTCAGTGACAAAATATTTAACTTCAAAATGTATTGACAAATTGACTCGCAGAACAAAGTCTTTACAGAACACGTTTTCCTTAATTTTATCAAAATTTTGGCCAGCTTTTTTTTCAATTATAAGTTACGATGTTCTGTAGTGCAAAGTCTTTTTTTCTTCTCTAGTTACGGAACAACCTTCCTACACAGCACCAAATTACCACAAACACTTTAGAAATAACACATCTTCTATGTCAGTGACAAAATATTTAACTTCAAAATGTATTGACAAATTTACAAATTCTAAAAGTATACCTTGATTTTAAATAAAGTTAATTAATTTGGATGTTTTATTATAAATATGTATTACATGGTATACAGGAGTAGTTTTTGATACTTAAAACTTGCCCAAATAAAAAATAAAGACAAAATTTTAGAAAAAAATCTTTTATATATAATTGCTTCAAAAAACACAATTTTTTTAAATTCCAAGTTAATTTTAAAACACAGATTAATGAAATCGCTTGAAAAGTATTTGCACCTACAATGATATTTTAAGAAGAAAAGCGTATTAAAATGTTTTTGGTGCTTAAAACGTAATAAATGAATACGATAGACAGGTTTTATCTGCCATGTGGTAAATATTTCTTATATGCTGACGGCATTTCAAGCTTTGAAAATGCGCGTAGTGAAAATTGTAGGCAGATTAAAACAATCCGTACTTAAAATTCGTGATGTTTAATTTGCAAATTAATATGTCCTCTTAAAAAGCAATGTAGTTGCAAATGAATATATCCTCTTAAACGCAAAACAGACTCTTTTTGTAGAAAATTTTCATGCAGATAAATTTGTATGAAAATTTGCTATAAAAAATTCGTTTTTATTAGTATTTGATGGAAAAATTAAAGTAACAATGCAGACCATAAGTAACTTGTAATACGCAATTGTATGTAAATAGTTTCTAAATTAGTTAAGAAGCTATCTCACATTTCAAAGCACGAAAAGAACATGTACAATCCATACCATGTGTAAAGAACCCCAATAATACATATATTTAGCTATAGAAGTTAAACGTGGATTGTCCCGACTTAAAAAGTTTAAATCAGAACTTGAAAAGACAAATGACAAACGCGGCATGTTGACATAATCAGTTGTGATATGGTTGTTTTGTAAATAAACATTAAGATAGCTGTTACATCTGGACTACCTAATGGAAAAGTAACGGATTCGCAACGGTTGCGAAATCGAAACTCAATTCCAGCTAAAGACCATAGTGAACACGAGGGCTGCGCACGTTAAATCTGTCACAGCCTCAAAGGTCCTCACGTGGGTATGTCACGGAAGTTTGAATAGTGTGGTGCCAGCTCAGGTGTGACCTCGTCATCTCACCGTGGATCAAAATTACGAGGTGTTCTCCTCGAATCTTTTCCTTTGAGTTTGGATCCCGACCGTCGCCATAATCTACTTACAGTCCTTTTAAAATTTCAATCGAATTAGAACATAATTGTCAAAGTTATCAATAAAAAATTACTTATAAAAAAAATTAATACGTACTTAGATTGTTTTACCAGTACTGCTGAAAAGGCAATTTTTTTTTTCTAAAATTATTTGTTTTTTATGGAATTTTAGCTCTGATACTTCATTTATTTCGAGTCTTATTTTTATTCTTTGCGCAATGTAAACGATTTCCGAATATTTGGGACAGACGATATTTTTCAAAGAACGGGAATAAAACGAAAACTCGTGTTTCTTTCGCTCTGAATTAATTCCGCATTTCTAAATTTTTTGCACTTATTAGTTATAACTTGTGGCAAAAGGTTTGACAAGTTTCCAAGTAGTTGCCAAGCCTCGTGTCTTTATTTCGTTTAGAAAAGCAATTTCTAGTTATTTCGTAAGCTTTTGAGTTATTTTCTACGTGAGGCTTTTATTATGCGGTCCCTATTCACCGCATAATTATTTTTTTATGTGTTGCGAAAAATATTTTTTTTAGCTACTCGTGAAGTTTTGGAAGATTTTTGTTATGCGTTTTCTTTCATGCGGTCCCTATCCATCGCACAAAAACAGGTTTGAGTGTATTTTGAAACTTTATATTGTATTGTAAATAGATGTGCATGTCCAATTAAGGCGCGCAGTGTCCCTCGGTTCTTGACCACTACTACACACACCTTCAATCGAAATAGACATCGCTAGGTTACTCTGACAGCATCATAAATATACTTTTACTGTTGGTTAGACTATTTTTAACCCTTTATTTATTTTTACTGGTTTCCATTAACTTGCATTTGACGCAGCTTTACCGTTTATGGATATTTTGCGCTATAAAACCCAAACCAACCAACTTACCGAAGCTCATCGACTGTGTTTTATTCAACTAAAAAGTGCGTTCCTATGAAGTATGAAACACTGATGACCTGGCTCAGCTCCAACAAAAGTGCCGACTCAGTCTTGATCTCGAACAAATTGAAAATCTTTCGTGAATATCGAGTCGAGGCGCCTTGGCAATTCCGTGGCGACTGTCAAGCGTTAAAGCGTTTAAAAAAGCCATGACAAAACGTCGGTATTGTATTGGCAATAAAAAAAATGCAGGGGATTCTCAGTGGATCAGTGAGTTTGCTCGAAGTGACGCGAGCACATATTTGAAATTAGTTTATTAAGGGTATAGTTTGTTGGGTTTTATGACACCAAGACCGTGTCTGGCCAAACTGCACCAAGCACAAGACGTAAGACGTCAAGTAACAAAGTGGTGATTGTAATGGTAATGAACTTACATCGCACTGGAGCAACACAACGGGCTGTTGGCAACGGCCCGGAATCAATATTTAAGGGAAATATCCGAGGACAATGCCTCGGCGGATGCTCAGATGACGAGATTCAACACCTGAGCTGGAACCTCACTCTCCAAATTTCCAAATCACGCTAACGTGAGGACAATGTAGGGCAACACAGATTTAACATTCACTAGCCCCAGTGTACACCCCTCCACCATGCAACGAGTTTTACCGATATTGAAGATAGAAATAAACCCATGAAGAAATTGCTGCCTATAACTCGCAGGTTATTAATCAGGTTAACCGCTAAAGTGGGCAAACCCATTGAATGGCGCTGATC
Organism: Metellina segmentata; assembly: GCA_947359465.1. NCBI lineage: Eukaryota > Metazoa > Arthropoda > Arachnida > Araneae > Tetragnathidae > Metellina > Metellina segmentata. Next base: position 115,847,969 of record OX375877.1, on the reverse strand, counting down.
CCATTGAAAGTACGGGTCTCAATTAGTTATCATGTGTATCTATGAACCGATTGAGTTACATACCAAATTTTTTCAGGGCATTGATATCAGTCTACATATGAAATGGAAACTCGAAATTTTAGATGCTGTTCCCATCTATTTCTCATCCTCAACTACAAACATGTTAATGTAATATCCTTTTGCAAGTATAATTAATTCACAAAGGCGGTGAATGGTGTGTAAAATAAATGTGCTATTTGTGGGAGGCATTCGTTGCAGTTGAGTCACTAACAGGGCCGGATTTAAGAGTATGCCGCCTATAGGCTAAAGTCCATTTGCCGCCCCCTCTATAGTTCATATTTGCTTGATAAATTTGTTTTATACAACAAAATGATAGAGTTCATTGGTGGTTTCATCTTTTTTAAACAAAGTTTTTTTTTGTTTGTTTCAGAACACGTTCTTGTTCTTGAAGTTTCATTTTTGTTCGTTTTTTGTATTCAGCGCCACTGAGTCTCTTCCTATCGTCACTCATAGTAGCTAGTAGGGAGTAGCCTACTTGTTAAAAACTGTACGTTATGTATTGGAATACTCTAAACTATAAGGCAAAATCGTAGCGAACAACACGTAACACGCCTGGTTCAACACAGTCATCAACGATCCCGTTGTGCACACCGATAGACATGAATGACAGCGTCAGACTGAGACAGACTAGACTGATATTATACTACTGACAGCGGAGCCATTGGGCCTTCCACCAACAGCGTTACCAGATCGGCTACAGTGTTGTCAGATCGAATCGCTGCGCTTGTGCCAGTGTTGTCAGATCGAATCGCTGCGCTTGTGCCAGTGTTGTCAAACCAAATTAGATTGCACTACAAGAAAGTTATAATACAATATTACGTGCTGTGAATTTGTAGTATGTTATAGTTTTAGAAAGTAGGCTATGTAGAAGGACTAAAACATGTTTATAAGTTACATGTATTCTTAAATTCGTACGGAAAATATTGTTAACGTCTGAAATACTTCATTTCAACTTTTGAATAAATTGCCAAACTGCCGCCCCTGAAAAATTTGCCGCTCTAGGCTGCAGCCTACTTAGCCTATTTAGAAATATGGCCCTGGTCACTAAGATAAAGATCGAAGAGCTCACTGGTAAGTCATAAAAAATGCAATAAACATCGTTTACGAGTTCTTCAAAAATATATTTTACTTTACTTTACGGGACCGTAACACCCCAGTTGATAAAGTCGAGTATTAGCAATTGGTGAAATGTGAATTCGAAATTAGATCCAACTTAAGACCATCGCGTTAAATCTATCGAGGCCTCAAATGTCCTCATGATGGCGTGGCGTATAAGTTTGGTACGTAGGTGAGTAGCTAATTCACGTCGCACTGGAGCAACACAATGGGCTATTGGCGACGGTCAGGGATCAATCCCGAAAGGGAAAAGTCCGATGACAACACCTCGTCATCTTGAACCATGGTCAGATGACGAGGTCAACACCTGAGCAGGTACCCCACTCTCCAAACTTTCACACCACGCAAGCGAATGACATGTGTTGCCACAACAAATTGGAACGGATAGGTTGGAGATTGGAGTGCCAACTCAATTGCTGACCTCGTCATCTGACCGTGGTTCAAGTTACGTATTTAAACCATTTGACTACGGCTATAGATATAACGAGCGCGATTCTTACAACTTTCAAGGTACAACTGCTGTACCGGTCGTTGTCTAAGGTTAATTTACATCACACTGGAGCGACAAAATGGGCATTGGCGACGGTCAGGGATTAATCCCGAAAGGGAAAAGTCCGATGACAACACCTCGTCATCTTGAACCATGGTCAGATGACGAGGTCAACACCTGAGCAGGTACCCCACTCTCCAAACTTTCACACCACTCAAGCGAATGACATGTGTTGCCACATCAAATTGGAACGGATAGGTTGGAGATTGGAGTGCCAACTCAATTGCTGACCTCGTCATCTGACCGTGGTTCAAGTTACGTATTTAAACCATTTGACTACGGCTATAGATATAACGAGCGCGATTCTTACAACTTTCAAGGTACAACTGCTGTACCGGTCGTTGTCTAAGGTTAATTTACATCACACTGGAGCGACAAAATGGGCATTGGCGACGGTCAGGGATCAATCCCGCAAGGGAAAAGTCCGATGACAACACCTCGTCATCTTGAACCATGGTCAGATGACGAGGTCAACAGCTGAGCAGGTACCCCACTCTCCAAACTTTCACACCACTCAAGCGAATGACATGTGTTGCCACATCAAATTGGAACGGATAGGTTGGAGATTGGAGTGCCAACTCAATTGCTGACCTCGTCATCTGACCGTGGTTCAAGTTACGTATTTAAACCATTTGACTACGGCTATAGATATAACGAGCGCGATTCTTACAACTTTCAAGGTACAACTGCTGTACCGGTCGTTGTCTAAGGTTAATTTACATCACACTGGAGCGACACAATGGGCATTGGCGACGGTCAGGGATAAATCCCGAAAGGGAAAAGTCCGATGACAACACCTCGTCATCTTGAACCATGGTCAGATGACGAGGTCACCACATGAGCAGGTACCCCACTCTCCAAACTTCCACACTCCGCAAACGTGAGACATTGGAGTCCACGACAGATGTAACATGCACTGGCTCCATGTACATGTCTTTGACTGAACCTAGATTTGAACTCGCATCCTTCTGGTTACTAATTCGTTGTTCTTCCAAATGGGCTGCGTATGAATTTGGAGAGCTAGGGTGCTAGCTTAGGTGTTGACTTCGTCGTATGAAGGTAATTCAAAGTGACAAAATCCTCTCATCTTTCCCTTCGAGGATCTTTTTGCCACCATGGCCCACTGTCTAAATCCATTGCGACGTAAATTCTATCACTCATCTACATTTTTCGATTTCTTGTAATTATAACTTCAGTTAAAGTAATTGAATAAGTCATTTGTGAAACAACTAATCTCCACTTTTTTTCAAAACTGAGTTTGCCATGCCGATTTACTGGTTAGGGCAAGCCACATCCACTTCGAATAAAACAGCACATGGAAACGAGATGTTAAAATTTTGGTTCATTTGAGAAACAGCACATCTCCAGGAGATGTGTTGTTTTTCAAATGACATTCAGTTTGTAGGAAGTGGCAGTACTGTATCGTTTTATTCCAAATGTTCATGCTTAACTAACTGTTCAATGCGTTGTCATATCGTCATGCTAATTAGCAAAACTCGCAACTCCAATACGCTAAGAGTGGAGTTGCAAGTTTTTCTAATTAATATGACGATATTTATTCTGAGTAAAAATGAGTTTTAGCAAAAGTGATGTTGCTAATTCTGTAAATTTAAAACGTAAAAAGGATTGAAGCAAAGTGAATAACAGTGCGAATTTATGATGAAGTTACGAGTGAAGAATAAAGAATACATAAATTGGAAAGGAAATTTGGTGAAACCGAAGAAAAATGGATTCAATTGCGGGTAACTAAGCCTAATCTTGGGACTAGTCTACTCGTCTTTCACTTTACTTGACTTACTGTTTTAAAGAGATTTTTTTTATTTGAAGAATGAAAAAAGTTATTTTTTCAGGTGCAGATGGAAACGTATTCCGGAGAAGAGGATAAAGAGGTTACAGAGGAAATACATACAAAATTCACAGACTTCAATACAAAAAACGAACAAGATGCATATCTTCAGTCTTTGATTGAATGCAAACCAAAAGAAAGAGAACGGCGTAAACCGGAATTTGATAAAACACAAAGAAATAAACCAAAATCACATTCTTTTAAGTATTCTGTGTCTACAGCTAGTGTAAAAGTAGAGGTATGTTAGCTTGCATTTCTGTCTGTCTATTACATATCATCTGAAGGAGTTAAAAGACTGTGTATACTATTGTCACAAGGCAGGGGATACTATACCAGGACTCATCATAAAAGCTATTGAATATCATTCAGCCTATTTTGCTCAGATGAAACCCACTGTTATCAGTAAGTCCTACAAATATTTAAACTCAAACCTAAGTGTAAAAATCATATGGAATCATTTTAAAGAAAAGTATCCTGATCTAAGAGTTGGTTATGAATATTATTTTCCGGAACATTTGGATTTTACTTTTGGTAGGCCTCAAATTGATTCCTGCTGCAAATGTGAGGAGCTCTATGTCAAAATCAAAAGCCCAACACTGAATGATGTAGTCAAAAAGGTTTTTTTGAGCTCCTCGTTCATAAAAGAAGAGCAAAAAAGTTTTTTAAACTATTGAAAGGGAATCAGGGAGAGATGTTTATAGCAGATTGCAAAGTAGCAGGAATATGTATGAACTTTATACCCGTCCAAGAGGTATTCTATATGCGTCAGTTGACTCTCTCTGCTCTGCTCTCTGTGAATGTTTCAAACATTCACGATATCAAAAGCAACCAAGTCAAATTTTATTTAGATCATGAGGGTCTGGAAAAGTAAGGTCCAAATGAAATATGCTCATTTTTCTTGATTATATAGGTGATGTTCTTGGTGTAAATAATGTTACACATCTTGCTGTTTCTTCTGACGGTGGGACAGGATAGAACAAAAACAATGTCGTTGTAAGGCTTTCCTTGCTTCAATATAAATTAGGCGATTTGACAGCATTCATCATTACTTTCTTAAACAAGGTCATTCATACCTTCCATGCGACTGGAACTTTAGTGTCATCAAAAGAAAAAATAAAAAAAATAACACGATTTTCACAAGGAAGTAGCATGCAGAAGTAATATTACATTCCATTGTCGTTAACGACAAGTCCCAATAAAAAGTTGTAGAAAGTGAAAAGTAAAGGATTTTAAATCATGGTGGCCGTAATTTTATCAAAATAATGTAGTATCAGCTGAGACGCAAAAAAGGAACATTCCAAGGGCAAGTGAACAAAAGTTCAACACTGCAAGTTTTATGGAACTCTTATTCTAACAAACATGTGGATAAAGTTAAAGTTACAACCTTCATTGATGGACATTATAAACACAGCTTTGACTTGAAAAAACCGCATGCCGGCTCTTTAGAACTTCCTAAAATCTGTGGTTACCGACAAAAGTGGGCATCAATAATCATAAACAAAATTAGTCATCTCAAAAAAATCAGACTGTATTCCTGCATACATTGTTGATGAGTTTAATTCCAAAATATATGACTGGTCTACTATAGATAGGGAAGAAAATTAAGACGTCTAGTGAACAATGATAAAATAACATCTGTAGATTGTCAGTAGTGCTGTAACATTATGTATATAGTATTGTACCCAAATATTGTTTCAAATAAAAACTTTTTTACTTATAACCAATATTTCTAACCATTACTTTATGCCTTATAACTGCAATTTATGTCAGTCATTTGAAAAACAACACATCTCCAATGGCATTTAAAATTTTTTTTTACGCATAAAACTGAGAAAAAATTTTTAAACCCCTTTAATAGGCCTTTAGACCTCTAAATGTACACATTAAAAAATTTAAGTATGAATACAACTTGTAATAATGTAACAGCTATTTTTTTTAAAGTTTTTCGAAAGTTTACTTGTTTGTAGATGAGGTGTTACTCAAATGACTGATTCAATTTTAGATAACGTACTGCTTAGGGTACATTTTCCCCAAATTAATCTGAAAAGAAAGTGCATGGAGGTCGTTATCAAACTGGAATTAGAAATTTATAAACTGTAATGTATCACTTTCAACGCTATCTTGTTTAATTTTTTTCTGTAGTCACACAAATATATATATTTACAGTAATTTCTACGAGTTTTCATCAGAATTTAGTGTGCAATTTTTCAATATTTGGCAAACGTTCACTTAGTGAAGTTTTTTTCAGTATTAACTCATTTATTTTTTGTTATATAAATGTAATTTATAATTAAATGCCACTGCTAAAACCTCAATAAGCTGTTTCTTGATAAATTAATACTTGATAAAAAATGAACAAAAAAAATATGGTTTGTCAATCATAACTATATAAGGGATATAATCATGATATTGATTAAACCTTACAAATAGTCCTTGTTTATTTATGATTTGCAAATACTATGTGGGATTATTTTGAAAACATTTTATTAATGATCAATAACCCTAGGTGATGGACAGAAATATTTTCTTTGATGTTTGAAAAGCTTTTCTTTAAATATTAATTTTGTTACTATTCATAGCATAAAATATGATGCCAGTTCCCTTCATGATTCCTTATTTGAAACTTTCCTTTGTAACCTGGATCAGTTTCATAGGGATTTAAAGTTCACTTTCAAAACGAGTTTCGTTTTAATCTTTTTAAAAGGTGCTTTTTGGTTGTTCGAAAAATGAAATACTTTTTATCAGGTTGTTTAGCTGAGTTTTACGGCCAAAAAGATTTTGCAAACAACGAACATCAGAGAAATATGAAGGACCGAGACAGCCCGGTTTGAAAAGTAACGGATTAGCAAACGGTGGATTGTGAGCTCAAATCCAACCGAAGATCGTCGTGTACAAAAGGGGCTGGTGCATGTTAAGTTTGTCGTGGTCTCAATTGTCCTCACGTTGGTGTGGTGTGGAAGTTGGGAGATTGGGTTGCCAGCTCAGTTGTGACCTCGTCATCTGAACTTGGTTGAAAGTTACGTGGTATTGTCCTCTGATGTTTCATTTCGAGTTTGAGCCCGGACCGTCGTCAATCTTGTTGTATTGTTCCAGTGAGATATTTATTAAAATACCTACCTCACTAAAAACTTTGATTTGTAACCTGGGTGAGTTTTATAGGAATTTAAAGTTCACTTTCAAAGTGAGTTTTGTTTTTATCTCTTAAAAGATGCATTTCGGTTGTTGGAAAAGTGAAGTACTTTTGATAAGGTTGCTTGGATGAGTTTTACGGCAAGGTCAAAAAGCTTTTACAAACAATGAGCCTCAGAAAAACATGAAGGACCGAGGTAGCTCAGTGGCCTAAATCGTCCTCACGCTGTCGTGGTGTGGTAAGGAAGTTTGGAGAGTGGGGTGCCAGTTCAGGTGTGACCTCTTCATCTGACCTTGGTTCAAAATTACGTGGTATTGTCCTCTGATGTTTCCTTTCGAGTTTGATTCCGGACCGTCGGCAATAGCCCGTTGTGTTGCTCCAGTGCGATGTAAGTTAATTACCATTACAATCACCACTTTGTTACTTGACGTCTTACGTCTTGTGCTTGGTGCAGTTTGGCCAGACACGGTCTTGGTGTCATAAAACCCAACAAACTATACCCTTAATAAACTAATTTCAAATATGTGCTCGCGTCACTTCGAGCAAACTCACTGATCCACTGAGAATCCCCTGCATTTTTTTATTGCCAATACAATACCGACGTTTTGTCATGGCTTTTTTAAACGCTTTAACGCTTGACAGTCGCCACGGAATTGCCAAGGCGCCTCGACTCGATATTCACGAAAGATTTTCAATTTGTTCGAGATCAAGACTGAGTCGGCACTTTTGTTGGAGCTGAGCCAGATCATCAGTGTTAAATACTTCATAGGAACGCACTTTTTAGTTGAATAAAACACAGTCGATGAGCTTCGGTAAGTTGGTTGGTTTGGGTTTTATAGCGCAAAATATCCATAAACGGTAAAGCTGCTTCAAATGCAAGTAAATGGAAGCCAGTAAAAATAAATAAAGGGTTAAAAATAGTCTAACCAACAGTAAAAGTATATTTATGATGCTGTCATAATCGGATATTAAGTATTAAAATACTTACGTTACTAAAAACTTTGATTTGTAAACTAGATGAGTTTTTTGGGATTTAAAGTGGACTTGTCAAAGTGAGTTCCCTTTTAATCTTTTAAAAGACGAATTTTGGTCGTTAGAAAAATGAAATACTTTTAGGTAGGTTGTTTGGCCGAGTTTTACTGCCAAGGTCAAAAAGCTTTAACAAACAATGAACCTCGGAGTAAAATGAATCTTTCCGTCCGTGACCGTCTGACAGTTTAGCAATTTTACCTTTTGTACCAGTAACGACCTCAAAATGATATATTTCACTTAAACGGTGATATCTAGCAGCTTTGACGTAAAAACGGTTACCCCGACCGTGCTTAAATAAAATCCCCAGTTTCCAACCGTAAATACTTGCATCACATAATGTACTACATACTCTCTTTAAACGGAATATTTCATTAATGTTTCACTAGTTGTCATGGCTTTTTACCTACGACTGTTTCCAACAATAGCAAAAGTGCGAAATCTAGGTTACAGAATAAAAGCATTTACATCAATAATATAAACACACCCAGAGATTCCTCGGGTGATTGTGATTATTGGAGCGGATCCAAAGATTAACGTTTTGGCGCCAGCTGGCGATCTTTAAGCGCAGGGAGTCGCCAAAATATTCGCCCGCTCAGCAGAACGAAGAAAATAAAAGAAATAGAGCGAAACGATTTTTATTTAATGATGCAGAAGAGTTAGAGAAATAAAAAAAAAGGAAGCCGAGAGAGGGGGAGAGATGAGAAGTGAAGAGAGATCGAAATAATTTCGATTTTAATGTTGCGGGCTCACCATGAGGGTTGGAAATTAGGTTCTAAGGCTTTACTGAGGGAGAGATATTGCTGGAATTATTCTTAGAGAACGAAAAATGAAAACTGGCCTCAATCCCTGTTAACAGGGGTGTTATTGACATCTATGAACATATTCTGTTTACAGATAATTGGTTTTTATTTTTGTCATTTATTAATCTATGATAAGTGTTTTTTTGGAAAGGATTTTGTATGAAATGGTGTCATAGTTCTACCTTATCGTCGCCAATAGCCCGTTGTGTCTCTCGAGTGCTACGTTAATTAAATACCTACATACCTCCCTTATTAACAAATGTATAGTCAGTTAAAAATTTTAAAAAATATGACTAATAAGAATTAAAAATGTGAGAAAATGGTTAATAGCTATTTCGGTGGAACAAAACACCCACCGATTTTTCATTACGATAATGTATATCGTGCTAAAAAATGTTCATGAGTGCTCAGAGTATTTAAAAGAGTGGAACTATTAATCCGTTTGAGATATTTAGTATTAAAATAAATAAATAATGTTCAATGTATAAAATAGTGAAAATATCGATCCGTTTGCGATATTCAATGCTAAAAAATATTTAATCTAGCTCAGTGTATTCAAACGAGTGGAAATATTAATCCCTTTGAGATATTTAATACTAAAATAGTTCAATATCGTTAATTAAATACCTACATACCTCCCTTATTAACAAATGTATAGTCAGTTAAAAATTTTAAAAAATATGACTAATAAGAATTAAAAATGTGAGAAAATGGTTAATAGCTATTTCGGTGGAACAAAACACACACCGATTTTTCATTACGATAATGTATATCGTGCTAAAAAATGTTCACGAGTGCTCAGAGTATTTAAAAGAGTGGAACTATTAATCCGTTTGAGATATTTAGTATTTAAATAAATAAATAATGTTCAATGTATAAAATAGTGAAAATATCGATCCGTTTGCGATATTCAATGCTAAAAAATATTTAATCTAGCTCAGTGTATTCAAACGAGTGGAAATATTAATCCCTTTGAGATATTTAATACTAAAATAGTTCAATAACGTTAATTAAATACCTACATACCTCCCTTATTAACAAATGTATAGTCAGTTAAAAATTTTAAAAAATATGACTAATAAGAATTAAAAATGTGAGAAAATGGTTAATAGCTATTTCGGTGGAACAAAACACCCACCGATTTTTCATTACGATAATGTATATCGTGCTAAAAAATGTTCACGAGTGCTCAGAGTATTTAAAAGAGTGGAACTATTAATCCGTTTGAGATATTTAGTATTAAAATAAATAAATAATGTTCAATGTATAAAATAGTGAAAATATCGATCCGTTTGCGATATTCAATGCTAAAAAATATTTAATCTAGCTCAGTGTATTCAAACGAGTGGAAATATTAATCCCTTTGAGATATTTGATACTAAAATAGTTCAATAACGTTAATTAAATACCTACATACCTCCCTTATTAACAAATGTATAGTCAGTTAAAAAAATTTAAAAATATGACTAATAAGAATTAAAAACGTGAGAAAATGGTTAATAGCTATTTCGGTGGAACAAAACACCCACCGATTTTTCATTACGATAATGTATATCGTGCTAAAAAATGTTCACGAATGCTCAGAGTATTTAAAAGAGTGGAACTATTAATCCGTTTGAGATATTTAGTATTAAAATAAATAAATAATGTTCAATGTATAAAATAGTGAAAATATCGATCCGTTTGCGATATTCAATGCTAAAAAATATTTAATCTAGCTCAGTGTATTCAAACGAGTGGAAATTTTAATCCCTTTGAGATATTTAATACTAAAATAATTCAATAATGTTTAACGTATAAAAAGAGTGAAAATATCTTTCGTTCTAGATATTTAGTGCTAAAAATATTCTCAGTATATTTACGAGTGCAAACATTAATCCGTGTTTGAGGTATATGTAATACTAAAATTATTCAATTATGTTTACTGATTAAATAAATGAAAATATCGTCCGTTTCAGATATGTAATGCTAAAAAATACTCAATGTATTCAAAAGAGTGAATGCATAAGATACCAGTTAAATGCGTATCATATATACTACTGCATACACTCTTAACACGTTATATATCCTCAATCAGGATAAGTTTACTGCAATTATGGGACCATCAATGTATGACTGGTTTCAGCTATTCACAGGAAATCATTTGTTCCACATGTAATGAGAGTTGGTTTTCGCTGCAATGTAATGATAAAATAACAATAGGTTCCCACAAACAATGTGCAAGCAGAGTCTTAATGGTATTTTACGCTTATGAAAGGGTGTAAAATCTAAATAATCTACTGAGTTGGTGTAAAAGTTTGCCCCGTTTTTTTGGCATTTCATGGCATTGCATCGCAAAAAAAAAATTTTATTTACTTCGCACGTGTAAAGTTTTGGTGTTGTTTGCAAGAAGGAATTGTAGCGAGTACTCTTAGGACACAAATTGTGTTACTGGGTTCTGTTTTATAAATGTTGTTAAGCGTTAAAAATGGGAGAAAAGAAGGAAAATTTTCCACGCATTAAGCTTTTTTACTTCCGAAAAGGCTAGAATGATTCGCAGATGCAAAAGATATGTGTTGTGTAGTGTGAGAGTGCTGTTGATGATTACTCGTGCTGTAAGTGGTTCGTAACGCTTCGCCCCCTGTATCAGTTCTTTAGCCAGAAACCTCAAAACTTGTATAAGCGTGAGATGATGAATCTACTGGAGATATGGAGAAGGTTCATCAAACAGAATGGTAATTTTTAGTAAATAAAGATTTTTTTTTAAATTTTTGTCAAAAAGCATTGGACGAACATTTGCACAAGCGCAATATTTAATGAAAAATTACCATTAAGTTTAAAAAAAAAAAATCCGTTTCCAAAAGGGTGTTATATTTAATTAACCCCTTGGTTACAAATGTATTTCAAAAAAAGTAGTTCGGATTATCGTTTGCACATTAGTTACTGTTATATTTTCGTATTATCGTCTGTACACTAATTACTGTTATATTTTCGTATTATCGTTTGCACACTAGTTACTGTTATATTCTCGTATAATTTCGTTTCATAAGAATGGCAACAGTTTGAGAAAGATCGTACAATTTCTTATATCTGTGTTCATTCCAAAAAAGAATGTTTGAAAACGCAGTCGTGTAAATATTTCTATGTATAGAGTCAGATTAAATAAAGTGTATTTTTGTAGAGAACGATTGAATAATTTGATTCGAGGAGAGTCTCGTAACACCAATCACTCTTGCCATGAACAAGAATGTGCATGTTTAATTGTGTCCTAGTTTGAATGACGAATTAGACTCGTCATCCGTAACTTCGTCAAAACAAGTGCATGACGAGTCTCAGCCGGCAATGCTATGTTAAGCAATATACTGTGTTCCTGATCCAACTATGTCAATATGTCGACGAAGATGCTCATGACCTCTTTGTGCAAGAGTTGTGGAATCTACAAGGCACGGACAGATTGCATTCCACAAAATCGATAATTCATCAATAGCCAATGTTTCCAATTCAAAGGACTCGCTTGGTTCTTCGGAATGGCCACCAAATTGACCACCAATGTCAACTATTCTTTGTGCTCTGACGTTTTGATAGGAGTTTCGAAAGTTCTTGCGAGCTATGAACATGTAAGAACAAAAAGAAAGAACGTTCGTTTTAAATTTTAGATTCATTCTAGCTTTCTGCCTCGCAGGTTTCGGACGCGCTGACAGTAGAATTACGTTAAATTCTTGTTGATGTAAATATTTTATAGTAAAGCAAGTTTTATGCATTCTGATGTTATGTCTACATGATTTCATTACTTACGCAAAACTGGCGGTTGGGACAAACAAACCACAAAGAGACTGATGCAAACTGACCTGAATTCTCATTGGATACGCATTTCACTCATCGTCATCTTTTAAATAGGAGAGGGGTAGGTAGGTATTTTAATTGACGTCGTACTGGATCAGCACAACGGGTTATTGGCACTGGTCCGGGATCCATCCCGAAAGGAAGGATTCGAGGACAACGCCAAGCAATTTTAAACCTTGATCTGATGACGAGTCAGACATGACCACCTCTTCAAACCTACACACCCCATCAGCGTGAAAAACTTCATTTTCTGTTTATAATATTTTAATTTCCTGTTCTGTATTTAATTATCAGCTCCTTAAATCTATATAAATAAGAATGGAGTGTTTGTTTGTACATTCAATATTTTCGACCCATTTCAAGTTTTCTATCCGTTTTGGACCCTTCTGATGCCGAATCCGTCTTTTTCTTGTTTGGTGTCTGTCTGTCTGTCTGTCAGTCTGTCTGTCTGTCTGTCTGTCTGTCTGTCTGTCTGTCTGTATGTATGTTGTGCCCTATACACGTCCACGCGGTTTAAGATATTTTCATGAAAATTTGCATACAGTGAGTACTTATCTTCATTTAGTGAGTGGCATTGGTTGCGAAAGTCTGTCTGTCCGTCTTTCTGTTCTATGCTCGATTTTGTATTAGTGTGTTTGTGTAGACATCACATGAATTGTATTCCAGATATTTGATTGCATTGTATTTTATTTTATACATTATCTATTAGTTTAGTGAATGCAATATTAAACATTTCTTTATTGTTATATTTAGTTGAGTTTCATGCTAAAACACCTGAGTAAGTATACTTAAATCAACCATAATTTGGTAGTTTGGGAAAAATTGGAACGTCTATTGAATATTACGATTACTTCGATTGCTTTACCAGTACTGCTGAAAAAGTAATTATTCTTCAAAAAAATATTTTTTTTAATGGAATTTCATCTCTGATACTTTATTTATTTGAGTCTTATTTTTATTCTTTGCGCAATGAAAACGATTTAAGAATATTTGGGACAGACGATATTTTTCATTGAAACGAGAATGAACAAGATCGCGCGAGCAGTGATATTTTTTCTGGTTCTTTCGCTCTGAATTAATTTCACATTTCTAAATTTTGTACACTTTTAGTTGTAAGTTGTGGCAACTGTGCGAGATCAAGAGATAAAATTGAATCACAAATTAATATCTTTAGAACAATTTTTTGCGACATCTTTTATTTTGTTTTACTTCGCTGTTTCCTGTTTTAAATATTTATTATTTTAATAAATGTGTTTTCCTTCTCATCACACGCAACAGCACCACAAAGTATTAGACTTAAAAATGTTAGGTAAGTCAGTATAAATTTTCAGTAAATTTTAAGTGTAATACCATTATTGAAAGAATAATGCCGTTATTTAAAGAATAATGGCGTTATTTAAAGAATAATGCCGTTATTTATAGAATAATGCCGTTATTTAAAGAATAATGCCGTTATTTAAAGAATAATGCCTTTATTTAAAGAATAATACCGTTATTGAAAGAATAATACCGTTATTGAAAGAATAATGCCGTTATTGAAAGAATAATAATGTTTAAAAATCCGAACTAGAACTTTTCAAACATTAAAAAATTCGTTGTAATAATGACAGGAGAAGATTGCAAATTTTCACTATGTCGCATACCGAATGCAAGAGTACCACAAGTAAAAAACTATTGTTTTGTTGACTATGAGTGCAAGAGCACTGGCCATAAATCGTGATTTTAATTAATTGAGTTGAACATGAAAAAAACTTAAGAAAGGGAATTTCAAATCTCCCTCAAAATCGTCTTTTATAGTAGTAACCTTAGTGTCACCTTTCGTCATTTTGTAGCTTTGTCACACAGCAAGTGTGCGATGTATGTGAAATGTATTACATGAATAGATATGCATGTGTAGGATTTCTGTCCAAAGTAAGTTGTAGAAATTATAAAGAAGGCGAAAGGTGTTCAAATAAATTTTTATTCTACAAAAAACGTAAGTCATTATATATTTTGATTATCTTTTCAATTTAGAGTAAACCAATTCAAACCGAGTAAGGTCGGGTATTTTGCTAGTTCTTTATAAGCACAATTTTGACTCTTCAAGATTAGGCTGGTAAAATCCTTATTCAAACTCTTTCTCATTTTTAGTTTCTAAAATTTCATCTACTTTTTCCAAATTCAAAATGACTCATCAGTCTGTGTTTTTTTTTCAGATTCATTTTAAATTTAATCTTTCTAATTTCAAGCATTGGAAATTCTATGCCATGTAAATTACATTCCTATGCTTATGTCTTAGTTTTTGTTTATTTCTCACTTTCAGCCTTTAGCATATGACTGATGCTTGTTGCTTAATTTAACGAAATTGTGTTTGGATCATGCAGCATAAAGTTTAAAATCCTATCCAATCGTGATGAAGGTATGGCCAACTAGATATATTCCCTTACAACCTTATACAATCACAGAAACGTTGAATTCTAAATTGGTGTTTTACAGGACAGTACATTATACCTGAATTGTCTAAGTATTCTCCTGCCTAGGATGTTAAATGTATCGTTTTTTTTTCAACCGACAATGGATTCTAAGTATCATTCTTTAAACAAAAAAGTTCAGTAAATTTATAAACTAATTTATTGATATGATCAATAAAAAATAAAATAACAGAAAACACACATTGCTTCAAGAAATTACAGATTAACTGACAGGCGAGAATTACTATTCTTGATTACTATACATTTCTCATGTATCTTGTGTCGAGAATAGGGTGCAGCTCATTTAGATTAGTCTATTGGTTACAGAAGAGTAATCTGGCTCTACTGTGATAATTGAATTTTCCTGATACAAAACTTCCTTTTTCAGATGTCATTCTTGAGCAATGGAATCTTTGGGTAAAGTTATTACAGCGATGGTCTGTTTGTATAAACATCTTTTCACACAATGGTTGGAGATAAATCAAGAAGTCATAATGTTCGTGACCATGTGGTGGCTAAACTAAAGCTTCCATATAACTTGAAAACGAGAGTTTCTTTTACGAACATACAAAATAAATTTTAAAACAGTTAAACTTTTTATTACTGTTTTTATTCGATTTATATGAAATGTAGGTAAATCAGTTATAAACTTGTTTCCTAAATCTTACACTATATTTTTTATGTTCAGAAACGAATAAATTCTTGTTTTAAGTAATGTTTAACTCACCTGGTATGATCACCAAAAGAAATCGGGATATTGGAAAAGGTTTTCAACCGCAAGATAATTAATATGCAATACAGGTACAACCGTTTCGTAATCAGGAATCGATAAGCATAGCTCTATGAATATTATAGACGAAGTTATTAATTGATATCATAATTTATATAACATATTTAATGTTCAGTAAATAGTCAAATTTCATTATTCAACCATGGTTAGAAGAGAACGTATTTAAAAAAATGTATTTCATCGCAACTAAATCATAATACCAAATTGATCATGTCATTAATTCGCATTCATTATTTATCACTTTTTCTCATCAATCCTTCATTACATGTAAGTCATAACGATTACTTATACACTCATCATTATTCACCACAATGAGCTTGGTATGTTAATCTTTATAATTATATTTACAAATAACATTAATCATGAAAATATATGTTACAAATTTATATATTGGGTTATATAAAATCATATTTAAATTGTATAACTCCAATTTACATTTATGTGTCTTTCGTTAACTTAATTTTCACTAAACGTTCAAAAACTTCGTTTCACTAAATGGAAAAATTTAGCGTTGACCAAAAAGAAAGATAAATATTAAGGTAATTTTAGGCAAGGTAGTCCTGTTGGAAGAGCAAATAATCAGCAAACGGAGGTTTTCGAGTTTGAATCCAACCAAAGATCGGAAGGTTCCTGGTTCGAATCCGGGTCCGGGCATGGATGTTTGTAAACGTATGGTTTAGAGGCGGTTGGTGCACCTTAAATCTGTCGTGGCCGAAAGTCCTCACGTTGGGTTGGTGTGGAAGTTTAGAGAGTGGGGTGCCAGCTCAGGTGTTGCCTCGTCATCTGACCATGGTTCAAAATTACGAGGTGTTGTCCTGTGTAATATTAAGGTAATTTTAGACAAGGTAGTCCTATTGGAAGAGCAAATAATCAGCAAACGGAGGTTTTCGAGTTTGAATCCAACCAAAGATCGGAAGGTTCCTGGTTCGAATCCGGGTCCGGGCATGGATGTTTGTAAACGTATGGTTTAGAGGCGGTTGGTGCACCTTAAATCTGTCGTGGCCGAAAGTCCTCACGTTGGGTTGGTGTGGAAGTTTAGAGAGTGGGGTGCCAGCTCAGGTGTTGCCTCGTCATCTGACCGTGGTTCAAAATTACGAGGTGTTGTCCTGTGTAATATTAAGGTAATTTTAGACAAGGTAGTCCTATTGGAAGAGCAAATAATCAGCAAACGGAGGTTTTCGAGTTTGAATCCAACCAAAGATCGGAAGGTTCCTGGTTCGAATCCGGGTCCGGGCATGGATGTTTGTAAACGTATGGTTTAGAGGCGGTTGGTGCACCTTAAATCTGTCGTGGCCGAAAGTCCTCACGTTGGGTTGGTGTGGAAGTTTAGAGAGTGGGGTGCCAGCTCAGGTGTTGCCTCGTCATCTGACCGTGGTTCAAAATTACGAGGTGTTGTCCTGTGTAATATTAAGGTAATTTTAGACAAGGTAGTCCTATTGGAAGAGCAAATAATCAGCAAACGGAGGTTTTCGAGTTTGAATCCAACCAAAGACCGTCTTGTACAATTGACTGGTGCACGTTAAAACTGTCGGGGCCTCAAAATTCCTCATCTTTACGTGGTATGGAAGTTTGAAGAGCGTGATCTCATCATCTGACCATAGTTCAAAATTACGTGTTGTCATCTTCAGATCTTCCCTTCGGATTTGATCCCAGACCGTCGCCCGGTATAGTGGTTAAGGTGTTAGCCTCTAGATCGGAAGGTTCCTGGTTCGAATCCGGGTCCGGGCATGTTTGTAAACGTATGGTTTAGAAGCGGTTGGTGCACCTTAAATCTGTCGTGGCCAAAAGTCCTCACGTTGGGTTGGTGTGGAAGTTTAGAGAGTGGGGTGCCAGCTCAGGTGTTGCCTCGTCATCTGACCGTGGTTCAAAATTACAAGGTGTTGTCCTCGAATCTTTCCCTTAAGGGACTGTTCCCGGACAGTCGTCAATAGCCCGTTGTGTTGCTCTAGTTAAGTAAAATTACCATTACCATTACCTGCACCTTCGTCAATAGCCCATTGTGAAGCTCGTTGCTTTAGTGCGACGTTAATTAAAATACCTACCATACCAAATACAATTTTAATATATATATATATATTTCATCACAGACTCTATGCAAGTTCAATTAACAAAAAGTGTTTACAAATCTATTTTAAATCGTTATCATTCAGGTAGTAGGAGCTACATCGAGATAAAATGCATTAACGGAGTTACCTAAGTTGAAGTTCTCTGCTCACTATTTTTAATGAAGCTTGTAACAAATTACATCTATTGCTGTTTATGTGGACGACTGTATAGTTATTTTATAGTGACGTTATTCAACTACTTTGCATACGGAATGAAAATTTTTAGAACTGATCAAATCCTGAGAGATAATTTCAACTTTCAATTAAAATTGATTAACCGACACCCACATTTCATTTTTAATGATTCGTCGCTTTCATTAACGAAGCAATTTCCTTAAAGCATTATTCTTTAAACAAATTTTCTCGCAATTAATGCAAAATGACAGAAGAATTTACTGAAATTAATAATTAATGGCTGTAATTAATTATTTCAATTTAATTAAAACCTTTCTTCAATAAAATATACTTAGCAGTCATTTTGTGAAAATGTGAGGTAATTATTTATTTTAATTATTTATCTAATTTATAAATCTCCAGATTTCATTAGATTTAAAGCTGCACGTATTTTATTCATCGTACTGATTTAAGGGTAAGTTCTATTTCAGGCAACAATTTACAATATTAATCTGTAGAGTTTACATGTATTGAATGAAATCTATATATATAATTCTCTTACGTGGCACGCAAAAAAGACGTTATTAGCTATCGCGTTTTGGCAACATTGTACGATTATTTGTTTTTCACGTAGCCTCGCGCGCTTGAATTGAATTTATAGCGTTATCGGATAAAATTTTATTGAAAAAAGAAAGGAAATTTTAATGAGCTTTTGCAGTTAGTTTATAATAGAAATCAAGGAAAGTGGAGGATCTTTTCAGGGCCATTTAAAAAACGGTTCTTTTCAGGGCCAACAATCA
Source organism: Metellina segmentata (assembly GCA_947359465.1). Taxonomy (NCBI): domain Eukaryota; kingdom Metazoa; phylum Arthropoda; class Arachnida; order Araneae; family Tetragnathidae; genus Metellina; species Metellina segmentata. The sequence goes on along the minus strand of OX375877.1, from coordinate 115,829,354 downwards.
TAGTTCAACAAGACGCTTGCACTACAACTTTCGGCAACATACTCAATGAAAAAGTGTGGGTCGTTTGAGTGCTGGGAAAATGTACACACAAACAACATGCTGGGTATTCAATTTCCAAAGCAACGCTCACATTTCGAGTCAAAATTTGCACAAAGTTTTCATTTGAATTCTGATTTTAGAGATACTGTATATATTTTTTCTGTACTACAGCAAATTTATATTTGAAAAACATTTTTTGGGTAACATATTTTGTAAACAATCCCTTCTGCTAGGACACATGTCTTCATTGAGGCGAGCGAAGCGAGCATAGGTTCGCGCAGCGAACCAATGAGGATTGCGAAGCAATCCTCCGGGGGTTGGCGAGCGATAGCGAGCAGGGGGCAAGCCCCCTAGTTTAGATTATCTTCCTTAGTAGCACTTGTAGTCTTAAAGACTATTTTTATACCATGCTATCGAAAGAAGTGAGATCGTTCATAATTGCGCATGCCAAACCATGTTGTTAAACACACTGTTGATCCCAAAAATGCGTAGTCACTATTTCTTAGTGATTGCTCTCTTTGTCTCGTTTTCTCTCGCCTTTCACTTTTCTTCTCTCTTAGTCTTTTTCTCTCACTCACACTTTTCCTCTCATCTTTCACTCTTTTCTCTCACTCTCAGTTTTCCTCTAATTTTCACTCTTTTCTCTCACTCTCAAGTTTCCAATCATCTTTCACTCTTTTCTCTCACTCTTTCTCTCCTCTTTCACACTCTTATTTCTCTCTCTCACCTTTCACTTTCTCTCTCATATCTTTCACTGTTCTTTCTCTCGCACCTTTCACTCCTCTCTCTCTTTTCTCATTTTCTTACTTTTTCTCTCAATCTTTAAATCTTTCTTTCTCTCTCACTCACTTTTCTTTCACCTTTCACTCTTCTTCTATCTCCTCTCACTTTTTCTGTCACATTTCACTCTTCTCTCTCATTCTTTTTCTCTCTTTTTCTTTATCTATAACACTTTCTCTCTCTTTTCTTTTTTTTTTCTCATTTTTCTCCATCTCACTCTTTCTTTCTCTCTCTCTCTTTCTCTCTCCCTTTTAATCTCTCTTGCAATCCCCGTCTTTTTATTTCAATACCTCTCTCCCTCTTTTTCTCTTTCTCTTTTTATCTCTCATTTTTATCTCTTTCACTCACTCACTTTTTCTCTCAATTTGTCTCTTTTTTGTTTTACCTAAACTTCACTTAGTTTATTAAAAATAATATTTCATACATGTCAAGAAAGTTCATTCATTACTTCTTTAAATATCTTTATGATGTCAGAAAACTTTCAAAAACTGTTCGTAAGTTTGCTTATTCTACGTGAAAGAGAAGACACTGACTTATTTAAAAAGTCTTTAATAGGACTTATACATTTTCACGACCACACCACAGTTTGATTTACAAGTGCGCATGTAGTTTCTACATGGAGCATGAAAAATATGTTTATTTACTTGTGCTATATAATTACTCTTGATCAAATTTAAATGTTTTTGTCTTCACATTGTGTGGTTTAATGAACTCCATACGATAGGACATTCAAATTCTGATTTACTTGCTTTTTTTTTTTTTTAATTGCAACTTTCAGATTTTTATACATTCCAGAAACCAAAACCTGAAGACGACTTAGAGAAACAAGGATACAAATGGTGGTCGAAATTTCATGTACGAACCTTAACCCACATAGTGATTGCTTCTTCGAGGTGCCTCTTCATTAGCAAAACTAACTTAATCTTTAATGACGAGATATTAGAAGAAAATAAACCAGATCTTTATAGATGAGATACCGTGTTATCAGAAGAAAACTGACCAGATCTTGATGTACGAGATATTAGAAGAAAAGAGACCGGACCCTGATGGGATTCCTCGTTATTAAAAGAAAACTGAGATCTCGATGGACGAGATATTAGAAGAAAGCATACCGGATTCTTATGGATGAGATACCTCGTTATTAGAAGAAAACTGACCAGATCTTGATGGACGACATATTAGAAGGAAACAAACTGGATCCTGATGGAAGAGATACCTTGTTATTAGAAGAAAACTGACCAGATCTTGATGTACGAGATATTAGAAGAAAAGAGACCGGACCCTGATGGATGAGATACCTCGTTATTAGAAGAAAACTGACCAGATCTTGATGGACGAGATATTAGAAGGAAACAAACTGGATCCTGATGGAAGAGATACCTTGTTATTAGAAGAAAACTGACCAGATCTTGATGTACGAGATATTAGAAGAAAAGAGACCGGACCCTGATGGATGAGATTCCTCGTTATTAAAAGAAACTGAGATCTCGGTGGACGAGATATTTGAAGAAAACAGACCGGATTCTGATGGATGAGATACCTCGTTTTTAGAAGAAAACTGACCAGATCTTGATGGACGAGATATTAGAAGGAAACAAACTGGATCCTGATGGAAGAGATACCTTGTTATTAGAAGAAAACTGACCAGATCTTGATGTACGAGATATTAGAAGAAAAGAGACCGGAACCTGATGGATGAGATTCTTCGTTATTAAAAGAAACTGAGATCTCGGTGGACGAGATATTTGAAGAAAACAGACCGGATTCTGATGGATGAGATACCTCGTTTTTAGAAGAAAACTGACCAGATCTTGATGGACGAGATATTAGAAGGAAACAAACTGGATCCTGATGGAAGAGATACCTTGTTATTAGAAGAAAACTGACCAGATCTTGATGTACGAGATATTAGAAGAAAAGAGACCGGAACCTGATGGATGAGATTCTTCGTTATTAAAAGAAACTGAGATCTCGGTGGACGAGATATTTGAAGAAAACAGACCGGATTCTGATGGATGAGATACCTCGTTTTTAGAAGAAAACTGACCAGATCTTGATGGACGAGATATTAGAAGGAAACAAACTGGATCCTGATGGAAGAGATACCTTGTTATTAGAAGAAAACTGACCAGATCTTGATGTACGAGATATTAGAAGAAAAGAGACCGGAACCTGATGGATGAGATTCTTCGTTATTAAAAGAAACTGAGATCTCGGTGGACGAGATATTTGAAGAAAACAGACCGGATTCTGATGGATGAGATACCTCGTTTTTAGAAGAAAACTGACCAGATCTTGATGGACGAGATATTAGAAGGAAACAAACTGGATCCTGATGGAAGAGATACCTTGTTATTAGAAGAAAACTGACCAGATCTTGATGTACGAGATATTAGAAGAAAAGAGACCGGAACCTGATGGATGAGATTCTTCGTTATTAAAAGAAACTGAGATCTCGGTGGACGAGATATTTGAAGAAAACAGACCGGATTCTGATGGATGAGATACCTCGTTTTTAGAAGAAAACTGACCAGATCTTGATGGACGAGATATTAGAAGGAAACAAACTGGATCCTGATGGAAGAGATACCTTGTTATTAGAAGAAAACTGACCAGATCTTGATGTACGAGATATTAGAAGAAAAGAGACCGGAACCTGATGGATGAGATTCTTCGTTATTAAAAGAAACTGAGATCTCGGTGGACGAGATATTTGAAGAAAACAGACCGGATTCTGATGGATGAGATACCTCGTTTTTAGAAGAAAACTGACCAGATCTTGATGGACGAGATATTAGAAGGAAACAAACTGGATCCTGATGGAAGAGATACCTTGTTATTAGAAGAAAACTCACCAGATCTTGATGGACGAGATATTAGAAGAAGATAGATCCTGACGGATGAGATAACTCGTCATTAGAAGAAAATTGACCAAATTTTGATTTCGGCATCATAAAAAAAATCGGCGCTATCTGGAAAATGAGATATCTCGTTATGAGCATAATTAGTGAGACTATTATGAACTAAACATTGAATCTTCTTGGAGGGTTGAACTTGTCAAATGACCCGTCCATAGGTCTAGGTGTACTCCATACGTATATTAGATGCGGGGAAAGGTGAAGTGAAATATATACTACTAAATGAACTTTTCAAACATTCCGAAAAAGTATTTAAATCACTTTAAAAAACACTAAAACTTTAAAAAGCGATTTTAAGCAAACATTTCTATGCGGGTCATTTGGGTTACATGGTAAATATAGTGAGCACCCTCAAGGAGATTTTCTCGAAAAGGTGGCTCGTCATAATTGATCAGTAGGGCAACTTTTTGCAACAAATGCAACTTTTTTTCACGCGTTCTACGCTGAAAAAGTATTAAAATTAAAATAATTTCTCCTACATGGGGTGTATTGTAAGTGAGTTATAACCGCAACATAAATGCAACTTTCTGCATAAATGAAACTTTTTGCATAAATGCAACCACCTGCAACTTTTTAAAATATAGCTTAAAATTGATTATAATGATATTACTATTTCCTTTTTTGCCCTCTTAATCAACCCTTCGATTTAGCGTGTCTGATCTTGCAAACGCCAAAGTATTGCGGATCAAACAAGAAGTTCATGGAAAGAAGGTGTTCGTCCTAACAGACTAAAGTAAGTGAAATAAATGGCAAGAGGTAACTTTAACACATTGGTACGCACTCTTGGTAATCCAGAGGAAACTGGCGCAATCGACTGAGGTATTTACAAGGTGAGTGTCGATCATGTTGTGCACCTTGTAGATGACGTTTTAAAATCTCTGAATGTTGAAAAAAAGGATTTTGTGCTTCTGCTATCCAATATAGCATATTATACGACTCCCGAGATGATCCCCCAAGTCAGTATTTGCTACTGCAACAATGTCAGGCAGCATCAGTCTCTGTTGAGTAAATTTTTTCAATGTTGAAGACATTACTGGCCAAGGATTGACCACTCAATGACATCAACGTCGTCACTAATTTTTTCATTTTTTACAAATAATTTATTTTAGAATTTAGTGTATCAAAAATAAATGCAACTTTATTTCCATAAATGCAACTTTAGGGAATGATGAATGCAACTTTTCCCAGTTTTACTGCAACGAAAAAGTTGCCCTATTGATCAGATACACATGGACGAGATATCTCATTCTTAGAAGGAAACTGGCCAGATCTTGTTCAAGTTATAGGATAAAAAAATCGGCAATATCTTGACAAGATATCACGTCATCAACATATTGCGGATTTTTTTAATCTAATAAATAATGAACTTATCAGACAATATATCTGGTCGAAATCATTTGAAGTGTTAAAGGTCACCTATTTCAGTCAGTTATTTTAATATTTTCCAATACCTCTTCCGCTCCAATGTGAAAAACTTTTAAAAGTACATGCAGGCATCGTAAATTAAGGGATTTCACTGTCTCTATCACTTGGTAGGTAGGTGAATTAACTTCGCAATTGAGTAACACAACGGGCTAATGGCAACGGTCAAAGGTCAATCCTAAGGTAAAGATCCGAAGACAACATCTCGTCATTTCGAACCACGGTCAGATGACGAGGACACACCTGTGAACTTGCACTAGCGCGTCTTTTTAGTAATGGGCTCTTCGTTACGTGGACGATTCTATTTAGGACTGTAGGGAGGTCGGTAGATATTAAACTCGTGATAAGTGAATCGATTCTTCAGTTTGATTCTTTCGTAACTTGTTTTGATCATTTGATCTACAGTGAGCTATGATTATTTACTTGTCTGGTAGTCTTTTTTTGTGATTTTGATTCTATGATTTTTTGAAGCAGATTGATGGAATGTATGATTGATGGAAGGGTACTTATACTTTAAAGAGCTTCTTTTCGTGAAGCAACGATGGCCTAATGGCTAAAGTCACCCACCTTCAGATTAGCGTCGGCAGCGGAGGATAACTTCCCGAGTTCGAACCCAGCTGGAGGAAAAATTTTAAGATCCTCCAAATTATTTAAAAAAAATTCCAATTTAATTCCTTTTCATTCAAATTTACTTTTCCTAATTTTTAATACCCTTTTCATATTTTTCCAAGCTTCCGTTGATTTTACATAAATAATCTAAGAACCACTCCTGAACTCACTACCAGCTGATATTTTTCCGCCCCTCTGCCGTCCCCTTTGCTTTAGGATGATGGTTTCGTATCCACCGCTGGCTTAGGACCATTCTGATGTAACAAAAAGCATACATAAAACACTAACTTATATAATTATTAACTTATATAATAAAAGGATACAATTTTCGGCTCCCACCTCTACCCACCCATAGCCATGGATCTGAAAAGAAAAGAAGAAAGCAGAAAGGAAGAGATAAATCGCCAACAACTATAAACCTTGATGACATACGTATCTAGGTCATGTGATCCGATTAGCCGATCAAGTTGGACTTGCGTAAAGTACTATCATGGGATTGAGGTGCCTGTCCTCCCCACGGTCCTAAATAGAATCGTCCACGTAACGAAGAGCCATTACTAGAAAGACGCGCTAGTGTGAACTTGCACCCTCTCTCCAAACTTCCACCCCCTTCCAAGATGAGGAAACGGAATCATTTGAGGCCACTGAAGAATTAACGCGCACCAACCACGATGCACACGGCGGTCTTTGGCAGAATCGAGTTCCGAAGTCGCAACCCTTTGGTTGCTAACCCGTTATTATTCCAACCGAGCTACAGCGGTCCGGAATACGAAAGGAAACAGCCTAAGGTTAAACTGGGAAATAATCTGGTTAATATTTATTTCTGTACGATTTAATAGATATCATCCAATAACAGCTAGCGAATTTTACTTCTTTGAAAACTTCTTGTTCTCAAAGGATCAGCTCTAAATTAACTATTAATCCAGAAACGATTGTTCCATCATTACGTACGCTGAACGTCACCATCCCCACGCACACTACCCTACAATAATGGACCGAACGCCAGCGGATTTGCATAAAATCCGACTACTTGTTGGGTGTGTTTCGTGGTATGGCCTGGAACCTTTGCATGTTGTTACTGGTCAATTGAACGCCGACGCCTACATGAACATTTTGGACTATCAGGTTCTTCCTATGCTCTGGCAATTTTATGGAATGGACGAATGTTACTTCCAGGACGACAAAACGCTCCATGTCATGTTGCAGCCTCTGTCAAGCAGTGGTATCAAGATATGGATGTAAAACGTCTTCCCTGGCCTGCTCAGAGTCCAGATCTAAACCCCATAGAACATTTATGGGACGCGTTAGAGAGACGCTTATGGACCAAGAAACCGCGTCCGAAATCTACAGCTGAGCTGGCGACATTCTTGCAGAAGGAATGGACACAAATATCCACAGCTGTGTATCAAAACCTTGTTGAAAGTATGCCCAGAAGGGTTGCTAGTGTGATTGCAGCATGTAGGGGACCATCCCCCTATTAAAGCATGTATTCTTTCACTTATACCATCACATCTTACTGTCAGGTTCATTACTATACTGTAGTGTGTATGACGGTCTTTCCTTTCGGTTCGATATAGTCTCGAACTCACGACCCACCCGTTGCTAGCCCGGAAAGCTTCAAATCGAGCTAACATGGCTCTATCCGTCTGTTGGACTCGAAAAGAAAGGTTGAAAAATCGAAGATAGTCTACCGTATGAACGAAAGTAGTCTTCTCTGGTTTTACATAATTTAAATATAAAACGCATATTATGATTGCCATATTTTCCTTCTAATAAGTACGGGTATATGGTAGTTTAGAGAGTGGGTGCCAGCTCAGGCGTGACCTCGTCACCTGACCGTGATTCAAAATTACGTGGTGTTATCCTCGGTTTTTTACATTCTGATTTGATCCCGGACCATCGCCAATAGCCCGTTTTGCTCCAGTTCAACGTTAATTAAAATACATACCTACCTTCTAATAAGTACATTTTCCTCAGTCCAAGCGCCGACCAACCGGTATAGTGGTTAAGGTGTTAGCCTCTAGATCGGAAGGTTCCTGGTTCGAATCCGGGTTCGGGCATGGATGTTTGTAAACGTATGGTGTAGAGGCGGCTGGTGCACCTTAAATCTGTCGTGGCTGAAAGTCCTCACGTTGGGTTGGCGTGGAAGTTTGGAGAGTGGGGTGCCAGCTCAGGTGTTGCTTCGTCATCTGACCGTGGTTCAAAATTACGAGGTGTTGTCCTCGTATCTTTCCCTTAAGTGACTGATCCCGGACCGTCGTCAATAGCCCGTTGTGTTGCTCTAGTACGACGTTAACTAAAATTATCATTACCATTACCTCAGTCCAAGCTTTTTCAATTTTATTGGTATATACAGCGTTGCTTTTCTTTGGTCCTTCAAGAAGCACAAGATATCCAGATGTTACATTTGTATAGATTGCATTTTTAAACGCTTTTGAGAAGCAAGAAACTCGGTGTCTATTCTATCCATCGTATGATTTCTCTCTTTTCTGTTTAATCTCTGCATTGATTACTTCGTACTGCCTATTATTTATTGATTTGCCTATTGTATTGTCGATTGCCTATTGTATTTATTCATGAGTCATATTGATTTGTATTTTGTGTTTGAACCTTTTCGGTCCAATGATAATGTCCTATAGGGCGCCGCTGTGCATTAGAAATAAAAAAATACACGAATTTAAAAATTTAAACTTATGTTTGGTAAATTGATAGTTTAATTTATGCAGCACTGGATCAACATACGGGCTATTGGTTAAGGTCCGTGATCAATAGATTGAAAGATCAGAGGACAATTCATCATCACCTCGTAATTTTGAACCGTAGTCAGATGACGATATCAAATCCTGAGTTGAAATCACCAATGAGAAAGATCAGCCTGATGCTGTGCCACCAATTTGTCTATATGAAATTTTTATATGAATATCTTTTTTAAGAACTATTCTGTTTACAGTCCACGGTGTTTTACATCAATTAAAGTTTGTGCTAAATTTAAAATATTGCTTTTTTCGATAGAGTTTGGTGATTTTGAATGCACGCTGTCCTCTTTACCACAAATCATTGTAAAGTGGAGGTTTTTAATTGGAATTTTAATGCAAAGTTTTATTCAGTCAAATTTTTACTCAGTTTCTTGACGCAGATGGCCAAATATGGCCCAACGAGCCATTAAATTCAACCAATCATGAAATTAGAACAAACTCACCATTGAATAAGAATAGGAACAAACAAAATCCATAGCGTATATTCATTCCTTTGTACCAAAACGCAACATGGTATTTTTCATTTCATGGGAAAGCTTTTATTAAACCTTAGATCAAGACATTCTTGCAAAAAAGTGACTATTATATACGGATAAATATGAATGGGGCTTGGGAACTTAGTCACAAATAATACATACGTTATCATGTAATGCCCCCTTTTAATTTTATTACCCTCTCAAACACTTCATTCTTTTCTTTCAGCCAATGTGTTTCGAAGACAAGGATATATTGTCCTTTTTCTTTTCGGGAAGGATTGGATCCCCGTGGGTTCTCCCCTTCAAAAAGATCCATGACCTTGATATGTGCAGTTGGAATGTTTTAATGTAAAGAACAAGCAATGTATATGGCATTATGTGATGCCACCATATTTAACCTCGTCACCTCTGAATTTCATCTATTAAATTTAGCTTCATTATTAAGCATTTAGGGATTCTGGGGTGGCTGACTGGTTTCGCTCAGAAAACCACACCCGTGAAAGCTCGCACGTCGTGGTCACTAGAAATGCATATGCCTTCATAGGATGTCCCCATTCAACTTTGTCAACTTCTCTGTATTGCATTCTTCACCTTTGACCATTTCAGTACGCAATAGAGCTCTTGGGTTTCACCACCAAACATGCAACTACGAAAAGCAGTAGTCAAGCAATCTTCTCCGTATTTCAATCTACTCATTTATCTACCGGTACACAAGATCGCCAATGAGTTTCACAACCAAGCATGCAACTAAAAAATGAAGTCTGACGACCTTCTCTGCATTTCACTCTTTTAATTTAGCCACCGGTACACAAGATAGCCGGTGGGTTTCATCACCAAACATGCAACTACAAAATGGACCTTCTCTGCGTTTTACTCTTCTAATTTAGCCACCGGTACACTAGATAGGCGGTGGGCTTCACCACACAAATATTTAACTACAACATGAAGTCTAGCGACCTTCTCTGCATTTCACTCTTCTAATTTAGCCACCGGTACACAATATATCCATTGGGTTTCAACACCAAACATGCACCTACAAAATGAATTCTAGTGACCTTCTCTGCATTTCACTCTTTTAATTTAGCCACCGGTACACAAGGTAGCCGATGGGTTTCCCACCAAGCATGCAACTACAAAATGGACCTTCTCTGTATTTCACTCTTCTAATTTAGCCACTGATACACAAGATAGCCGGTGGGTTTCAACATACAAATATTTAACTACAAAATGAAGTCTAGTGACCTTCTCTGCATTTCACTCTTCTAATTTAGCCACCGGTATACAAGATAGCCGGTGGGTTTCATCACCAAACATGCAACAACAAAATGGACCTTCTCTGCGTTTTACTCTTCTAATTTAGCCACCGGTACACAAGATAGCCGGTGGGCTTCACCACACAAATATTTAACTACAACATGAAGTCTAGCGACCTTCTCTGCATTTCACTCTTCTAATTTAGCCACCGGTACGCAATATATCCATTGTGTTTCAACACCAAACATGCACCTATAAAATGAATTCTAGTGACCTTCTCTGCATTTCACTCTTCTAATTTAGCCACCGGTACACAAGATCGCCAATGAGTTTCACAACCAAGCAGGCAACTAAAAAATTCAGTCTAACGACCTTCTCTGCATTTCACTCTTTTAATTTAGCCACAGGTACACAAGGTAGCCGATGGGTTTCCCACCAAGCATGCAAATACAAAATGGACCTTCTCTGTATTTCACTCTTCTAATTTAGCCACTGATACACAAGATAGCCGGTGGGTTTCAACATACAAATATTTAACTACAAAATGAAGTCTAGTGACCTTCTCTGCATTTCACTCTTCTAATTTAGCCACCGGTATACAAGATAGCCGGTGGGTTTCATCACCAAACATGCAACAACAAAATGGACCTTCTCTGCGTTTTACTCTTCTAATTTAGCCACCGGTACACAAGATAGCCGGTGGGCTTCACCACACAAATATTTAACTACAACATGAAGTCTAGCGACCTTCTCTGCATTTCACTCTTCTAATTTAGCCACCGGTACGCAATATATCCATTGTGTTTCAACACCAAACATGCACCTATAAAATGAATTCTAGTGACCTTCTCTGCATTTCACTCTTCTAATTTAGCCACCGGTACACAAGATAGTCGGTGGGTTTCATCACCAAACATTCAACTACAAAATGAAGTATGACGACCTTCTCTGCGTTTTACCCTTCTAATTTAGCCACCGGTAGACAAGATAGCCGTTGGGTTTCACCACCAAACATGCAACTACAAAATGGACCTTCTCTGTGTTTCACTCTTCTAATTTAGCCACCGGAACACAAGATATCCATTGGGTTTCACAACCAAACATGCATCTACATAATGAATACTAGTGACCTCTGCATTTCACTTTTCTAATTTAGCCACCGGTACACAAGATAGCCTGTGGGTTTCACCACCAAACATGCAACTAGAAAATGGACCTTCTCTGTGTTTCACTCTTCAAATTTAGTCACTGGTACACAAGATAGCCAGTAGGTTTCAACACCAAACATGCAAATACAAAATGAAGTCTGGGGACCTTCTCTGTGTTTTACTCTTCTAATTTAACCACCAGTACACAAGAGAGCCGGTTGGTTTCACCATTAAACATGCAACTACAAAATTAAGTCTATAGCGACCTTCTCTGCGTTTCACTCTTCGAATTTATCCACCCGTACACAAGACAGCCTGTGGGCTTGACCACTAAACATGCAACTACAAACGCAGTCTGGCACCTCGCAAACAAACCAACAACAGCATACAACAGTTGAAGAAAACAAGGGCGGCCCACAGATCCCCCACAGAAAACCTCACCCTCGAAACCTCGCACCCGACGAAATGCGAGAATATTTAATAAACCGAACAAAGCCTCCGCCGCATTAGGAAGAGAAAGAATCCGGATCACGTAATCCGCCCTCTATTAGAAAAACCTCCGGCCCGAGAGGACGAAACGGAAGATCACAATGAGATATCTCTCCATCTGGTTCGGGCAGCTCCGAACAGTAGCCACCCGGGCAAAAAAAACCCGGAGAGTCGACGAAATTCTAATGAAGCAGCGACGTCAATGTTGAAAACCCTCGTTCTGGAGGAAGAACGCAGATGGCGTCTAAACAGCAGGCCGTTCACGATAATAATAAAAAAACACATAAATACAAAACAGACCGAGGGTAGGGGGAAAACACTCCCCGGAAAAAAAGGGGGGAGCACGTGGGCTGTAGAGGATGATCGAACGAACGGAAAAAAACAGCAAGGCCCCCTTACCCAGGCGCTGTGCAACAACAGCACCATCAAAAAAGCCCGTGATGTAACTGAAGCAGCCGGTTCCTCGTTTTGAATGTGGGTCGACGGATATAGGGTCCTATCAGGGGCCTCCCTACAGATTTTTTTCCTGCCCCGAGTTGTAGGGGGCAATTGCAGGGACAGGCACAGACAGCTGGAATAAGTGGAGGTCTGATATTCTCGGAAGGACGGCCCGGTAATAGCCCAATGACAGTTGAAATTGATTTCTGAAAACTGTTATCAGAGAAGAATTCGGAGTGGTGTGCTTTTTAAAGTGAAAAATCATAAGGTGGTGGGTTTGAGTTTTATGTGCGATCTGGATGAGGGTCGAAGCAATCCTTTCCCAGTCTCTGTTCTGGAAGTTAGGAAAAGTAGACCCTCCTGTGTTGTGGATTATTTCGAGTATGGAAATTTGTCAGTATTTATTGCTGAAAGTCATGAGGTATCGAGTCGAATTTTATGTGTACTTCGACTGAGAGATAATCCTTTCCCGATACTGACATCTAGATGCTTGGAAAAATAGACCCTTCCAAATTTTGCTGATTATTATTTCTACTATACAAGACTTCATCAGTATTTATTGCGAAAAATCATGAGGTGTTAAGTCAAATTTTATGTATACTTCGACTGAGGGTTAATCCTTTCTCGATACTGAAATCTAGATGCTTGGAAAAATAGACCCTTCCAAATTTTGCTGATTATTATTTCTACTATACAAGACTTCATCAGTATTTATTGCGAAAAATCATGAGGTGTTAAGTCAAATTTTATGTATACTTCGACTGAGGGTTAATCCTTTCTCGATACTGAAATCTAGATGCTTGGAAAAATAGACCCTTCCAAATTTTGCTGATTATTATTTCTACTATACAAGACTTCATCAGTATTTATTGCGAAAAATCATGAGGTGTTAAGTCAAATTTTATGTATACTTCGATTGAGAATTAATCTTTTCTTGATCTTCCATCTTGATGTTAGGAATAGGCCCTATTAAATTTTGCTAAATTTATAAGTATTGTCAAAATACATGAAGTGTTAAATAGACTTACATGTATACTTTGGTTGAAAGTTAATCCTTTCTCCTCCCTCCATCAAAATATTCGGAAACGCAGAACCTTCTAAAATTTACTGATAATTATTTTCAATATATGCAAATGTATCAGTATTTATTGCCAAAAATTATGAGGTATCAAATCGATTTTCATGTGTACTTTGAGAGTTAATCCTTTCTCCTCCCTACATCAGAATATTTGGAAACGTAGACCCATCAAAAATTTACTGATGATTATTTTAGAGCGAAATTTGTCAGTATTTATTACCAAAAATTATGAGGCATTAAATCGAGTTTCATGTGTACTTTGACTAAGAGTTAATCCTTTCTCGACCTTTCATTTGAAATCTTAGAAACGTAGACTCTTCTCTATTATGCTGCTGATTATTTCAAGTATTCAAATGTATTATCATCCATTGCCAAAAATTATGAGATGTTAAGTCAATTGGCCTGTATACTTCGATTGGGAATTAATCCTTTATTGACCTACCATCTAAACATTAGGGATAGACATTTCTGTATTGTGCTAATTATTATTTCTAGTATTCTAATATACAAGTATTTATCGCCAAAAGATACGAGGTGTTAAATTGAATTTCATGCATATTTTGACTGACTAGCCACTGCGTGGCCAGCACGGCGTTGCACGTGACAGATCTTGTCGTGGGGTCAGGTGTGATCACAGTTCGTTAAAACCCGGGAATTCGTAGCCATTAGATAATAAATAAACCATTGGATAATTCCAAATGCGAATTCGTAGCCTATTGGATATTAGCCATCATGGCACTGCCCGTGGTGTTGGTTTGCTTCGCAAACCAAATGGAAATTCGTAGCCTATTGGAATGAATTCACTACGATTCCTTGCTTTGCAAACCAAATTATGAATATTTTGCACTATGGTTAGCTTCAAAAACCGACATCAAGGGCAACGCAGTGATGGCCTCATCATTGTCAAATTCAGCCAAATTCTAATTGCGAAGACATCCAATCGGCGTGACGTCACAATCTCTTGCAAAAAAAAAGTATTTAATTGAAAAATGATTTAGTATAAGAAATTTAAATGTTTTAGGTATCTGGTGTAAAATTTTCCGCAGATTTCAAATCCGTTGAAATTTTTAATCTATCTTTAACGATGCCGATTTTGCAAAAAAAAAAAAAAAAACTGAACAATGCCAGTCAAAATGTTTTTTATTTGTTTTGCTGATCCCAGGAAATGAAATCTGTAATTTCTCGAATCGAACAAAGGTCATTCTGCGCAACGGCCGTTCGTATTATAAAAAATAAAAATAAATTCAATTTAAAAATTATTTATTTTAGAAAATTATATTTTTAGGCTTCGAACTAATGTAAAATCTTCCGCAGTTTTGAAATCCGTTGAAATTTTTACTCTATCCTTAACGATCTACAGATAGAAAAAAAAATAACAGTTAAAACTTTGTTTTCTTAGCCGTTCCAATGCAAAATCAAACGGAAGAGGAAAAAATAAATTCAGAATCTGCGATCTTTTAAGCTGTTGCCGTTTCAAAGAAAAAATATTGATTAAAATTCCATTAAATTCATTTTAAAATGTTCTAGATTGAATTTTAAAATTCGGCGCAACCCGAAAATTGCAAAAAATTTGGTCTACCTGTGTGCCAAATCTCCATTAATGTACTTACTAAGTTCCATAGATTCGTCACGATTTTCATAACGACAGACCGGACAAAAAAAAAACTTCCTTTTATTATAATAGAGATAATTTATCCTTTCTCTACTCTCCATCTGAATGCTACGAAAAGTAGACCCTTCAAAATTTTGCTGTGATTCGATCTACTAACGTCTCTTTATTTGAATGCAACAAAAATTAGACCCTTTCATATTCCTTGTAGTTTTTTGAATCTTTGTTTGATACCATTTAATGTTAAAAGTCGTGAAACGGTGAATCATATTTTATTCATACACAGTATACATGGATATAAGTTAGGTCAATCCCTTTACACCCTTTATATAAAGATTAGGATAAATAGATCCTTCCGTACAAAGCTGATAATTATTTCTATATGAATATGCACAACAAGCTATTGCTAGTTCCCATCTTATTAAATAGATCATCAGAAAAATAAAACTATATACTCATATGAAAGACTAGGGAAACAAACGACTCAATGCCTCACGCTCAATACACGCCTTTATTGTAGCTGGCGTTAACAATAAAGGCGTAGACAGACAATGATGTAGGAGTCATAAAACTCGACACACACAAGCTTGTATTTAGAATTTTGTTGTTTATTCTGATCACGAGATGTTCCATATAGAGGGTGCTGAATGAAGTTCGGTTCTTTTGATCGGTTTCACAATAAAGTTTAGTTGTTTTGGAAATGTCATATTTTCATTGGAACTTGTCAAATTTTATACACTATGCCGTCTAGTTTTTGAAACCTTGTTTAACGTAACATTATTTACCCCAATAACCGCTTTTACTGCAAGCTGGTTATTGTAACAATGTTTTCACATCTTGTCAAACTAGGGTAGGTAGATATTTTAATTAAAGTCGCACTAGAGCAACACAACGGGCTATTAGCGACGTTCCGGGATCAATCCCGAAGAGAAATATCCTAGAACATAACCACGTAATTTTGAACCACGGTCAGATGACGAGGCAACACTTGAGCTGACACCCTACTCTCCAAGCTTCTGTACCCGTGAGTAAATTTGAGGTCACGACAGATTTAACGTGCGCCAGTCCGCTTTGTACACTACGGTCTTTGGTCGGACTCGAACTCCCAACCCTCCAGTTTCTAATCCGATGCTCTTGCAACCGGGCCCTGTCGAACTAAGGAAATTGGTAATTTGTAATTAACGTCGTACTAGAGAAACACAGCAGGCTATTGAAGACGGTCCGGGATCAATCCCTTAAGGGAAAGATTCGAGGACAACACCTCTTAATTTTGAACCACGATCAGATGGCGAAGCAATACCAGAGCTGGTACCCCCACTCTCCAAACTTCCACATCAAACCAACGTGGGGATTTTCGGCCACGACAGATTAAAGGTGCACCAGCCGCCCCTACACCATACGCTTACAAACATCCATGCAATGACCCGGATTCGAACCAGGAACCTTCCTATAAAGAGGCTAACATGTTAGCTAAGTTCATACTCTTAGTTTGACAACAGCCGATCAACCGGTATAATGGTTAAGTAATTGGTAATCTTTTTTTAGTTAACGTCGTACTAGAGCAACACAACGGGCTATTGACGACGGTCCGGGATCAGTCCCTGAAGGGAAAGATCCGAGGACAACACCTCGTAATTTTGAACCACGGTCAGATGACGAGTATAATGGTTAAGGTATTAGCCTCTTGATCGAAAGGTCCCCGGTTCGAATCCGGGTTCGGGCATGGATGTTTGTAAGCGTATACCAGCTCAGGTGTTGCTTCGTCATCTGAACATGGTTCAAAATTACGAAGTATAAATTATATGGGGCAATGATGGTCCTCCAACTGGGTGCTCCTTCACAAGTGGCCATCACTTCCGGCCTTGTAGTGGTCAATGACTTAGGTCAAATGTGCCCGCAATTAGAAAAAAAAAGTTTGACAACAACCTTAACCATTATACCGGTTGTTGTCAAACTAGGAGCTAATAGCCCGTTGTGTTGCTCTAGTACGACGTTAACTAAAATTACCGCTACCGTTACCAAACTAAGAGCATGAACTGAAAAGGTAGGTAGTCAAATTAACGTCGTACTAGATTAACACAGTGGGCTATTGGCGACGGTCATAAATCAATGCCGAAGCGAAAGATTCGAGGACGACACTTAAAACACTATTTTAAACCACGATCAGATGACGAGGTAACACCTTATCTGGCACACACACCCCCCTCTCCACTTGCACACCAGGCCAACGTGAGGACATTTGAGACCACTGCAGATTTAACGTACACGGACTCTGGTTAAATCAAATTTCGAACTCACAACTCTGGTTGCTAATCCGATACACTTCCAATCTGGCAATTTCGGTCCCTCGGAGAACAATTCTTTAATATATTCTACTTGAATAACAATTTTAATTTATTCTACTTGAAAATTGACTAATTAATGAATAATTTATTCGTATTACTTCCTCACTTTAGCAACATATTCTGGGAAATGAGATGTTTATTCTGATAGCAGGCGTTTAGACTAAACAGCTAAAACAAAATTTGGAAACATATGATGGTACGTGAAAAGTTTAGTAATAAACTGTAATGTTCATTATTTCGTACTTTTCGTAGTACAATTTTTATAATGCTTATATACCCTACTTAATGCAAACATTATTCGTTTTTTTTTTACAGTCTAATCGTTGTGGAATATATCTCACATTGGGTAGTTATAAATTGTCCGGGGAATTTTTAAAGGGAGGTTACACATAAGATTTATTCATGACACATAACTTGTGAAATTCCAATTCCAGGAAACTGCTCATTGCTTAGGTTTCAGAACTAGGAATTAGTTTTCTTCCCAGACTAAATCCAAAAAACTAACTGTTCGTTTTACATGAAAATTAAACTGAATTCGTGATTAGAAGCCATTATCAATGCTTATTACAATTTCAAATAAGTTACTTAAATGCTATGTCGGACATTCCAAAGAATTATCTATAGAATACAAGGAAAACGAGAGTCGTTATTTTAATAGGGCGTTATCCCTATGTAATTGCATCATTTTGTTTAAAAATACATTTCTATATATAAATAAAATATTTTATGAATTGTGTTTTTAGATATGGTTTACTCAATGGCAATTCATGAAATAAGACAGCGATCAAATTACCACCTTTGGTTACGTTGTTAAAAATACGATTTAACCATCCTACATTTTTCATATAGAACCCGCCGACCAACCGGTGTAGTGGTTAAGGTGTTAGCCTCTAGATCGGAAGGTTCCTGGTTCGAATCCGGGTGCGGGCATGGATGTTTGTAAGCGTATGGTGTAGAGACGGCTGGTGCACCTTAAATCTGTTGTGGCCGAAAGTCCTCACGTTGGGTTGGTGTGAAAGTTTGGAGAGTAGGGTGCCAGTTCAGGTGCTGCTTCGTCATCTGACCGTGGTTCAAAATTACGAGGTGTTGTCCTCGGATCTTTCCTTTAAGGGACTGATCCCGGACCGTCGTCAATAGCCCGTTGCGTTGCTCTAGTACGACGTAAACTCAAATTAGCATTACCGAAGACATTGCCACGTAATTTTGAACCACTGTCAAATGTCGCAGTTGCACCTGAACACCACTATACAAGTTTTCACGCCCCTCCAACGAGGACATTTAAAGCAGCGGCAGATTGAACGTGCACCAGACCTCTTTGTACACGACGGTGTTTGGTTGGATCGAGTTTTGAACTCGCACACCTACGGATGCTAATCAATTACTCTTCCAACTGGGCCACTGCGGTCACAGTTAACTAAGGTAGTAAATTCAGTGATATTCAACAGCTTACAATCATCATGCGACCAAGGTTCAAAATCACAAGGTGTTGTCTTTGAATTGATCCCGCCGACCAACCGGTATAGTGGTTAAGGTGTTAGCATCTAGATCGGAAGGTTCCTGGTTCGAATCCGGGTCCGGGTATGGATGTTTGTAAACGTATGGTGTAGAGGCGGCTGGTGCACCTTAAATCTGTCGTGGCCGAAAGTCCTCACGTTGGGTTGGCGTGGAAGTTTGGAGAGTGGGATGCCAGCTCAGGTGTTGCTTCGTCATCTGACCGTGGTTCAAAATTACGAGGCGTGGTCCTCGGATCTTTCCCTTAAGGGACTGATCCCGGACCGTCGTCAATAGCCCGCTGTGTTGCTCTAGTACGACGTTAACTAAAATTACCATTACCATTGAATTGATCCCGTGCCTTCACCTCAAACGTCCTCACGTTGCCATGGTGTGAAAGTTTGGAGAGTGGGGTGCCAGCTCAGGTGTTGCCTCGTCATCTGACCGTGGTTCAAAATTACGTGGGGTTGTCCTCGAATCTATCCGTTTGAGGAATGATCCCGGACCATCGTCAATAGCCCGTTTTGTTGCTCTAGTACAACGTTAATTAAAATTATCTTACCTTACCTTACCCGGAACGTCGCCAATTGTCCTTTACATTTTATGTTATCAGTAGTCGGTTACATGGAATCTATTGCAGCTAAAATAATAACGTTGCTTAACCTTTAGATTACACCTGGTTCAGCAGTTGTACCTTGATCACGGCAAGAAAGAATTTAGACAACGGCCAGTACAGCCAGTTGTTCCTTAAAAGTTATAAGAATCGCGCCAAGAAAGAATCGCGCTTGTTATATCTATAGCTGTAGTAATGTTTTGGTAATTTTTTTAATTAACGTCGTACTAGAGCAACACAACGGGCTACTATAGCCGTAGTCAAAAAGTGTGACATTAAGGTGTACATACGTACACCTTAATGTCGCACTGGAGCAACACAATGGGACTAAAAGACTTTTTCTT
This sequence comes from Metellina segmentata, assembly GCA_947359465.1. Taxonomy (NCBI): domain Eukaryota; kingdom Metazoa; phylum Arthropoda; class Arachnida; order Araneae; family Tetragnathidae; genus Metellina; species Metellina segmentata. Next base: position 115,809,545 of record OX375877.1, on the reverse strand, counting down.
TAATTTTGACTTTGAAAATCCAGTTTTTTTATCACAGAGAATTGGTGTATTCTTAAAATCTTTTCAGGGAGAAAAAATCAGATTATGCAAATAATTAATTATTTAATTAAGATATAATTAGCAAATTAGCATGATTTTTTTAAACGTGATATCTTATTCTAATTTGTTTACAAAGACGATTCCTATTGAAAATTATTCTTAATATTATTTATTCTTCATGTTTTGAGCCTCCATCAAGATGAAAAAAAAAAGTGTATTTTTTACAATTTTTTAATCATGGAAGCGTAAAAAAAAAAATCATTAGTTATTCAGGATTTTCAACATTAAAAAATCAATTAAAATCCACTTCTGGACTAAATGCTCTGATTGAGATTCGAAAGATCAACTGTATTATATATATGATAATGATACAAAAATAATTATAATAGGTGAATTTATTCCGAAGTCCTGTTTTGAACTAAACATCCTATTGCAAAAACGCAGCTCTTCAGAAATCGATTTTAAAGTTATGGAAACATATCTGTTCATGGTGACAGTACCTGACCGAAAACCCTTGTAACTAAAAACCTATTTCGAATATTTTCAAAATCGAGGCATCGTTTGAAAGCTTAGAAATTGGACAATATTTTGAATCACTAAAAAAAATATTGCTATTCTGGTCGATTTTCATATTATTTCTAGTGTATACATTAGGGGAAGACGGGGTACAATGAAACAAAATTTACTAATTATTTTTTCCTATCCACAATTTTGCATGCACAAAAATATAGTTAATGCATTCTTTTAATCTTGTATTTTCCCCATCTAAATAAATTTTTATTAGGTTCTAAACAATATATTTATGCTTGTAAAATGACAACAAATAAATGTCTCACAGTGTTTCATTGTACCCCGTATGGCGGGGTACAATGAAACACATACTGGGGTACAATGAAACACTCCAAATGATGCAAGCAATTTTCACCCTATATAGTTTATTTTAGTCACATTCAACTTCATTCAAATTTATGATTTCTCCATCAGAATGTTTCCTTATGTTTCAGTTCACCCTCCTTGATTAAAACAATCATTTATACAGATACTGCTTGTGTCACACTGTTAAGTGTGGATATCTCATTCTTAGCACTTCGGTGATCATTTGGAGCTGGAAAATAATCCGGATCATCGTCATCTTCAGAGTCTGTAGGAGGCATAGTTTGTTTTGAAAACAATCCCTTAGTTTTTTTCCCCTTTTTACTTTCTAATTGCTTAACCAGAGCATTTTTTAAACATGTTTCATTGTACCCCGTCAGCAAGTGTTTCATTGTACCCCGTACTGAGGTTACTAAATTTAAAAAAAATTCCAGCTTCTAATATTTATTTTTTTTAAATTTTGGTTTTGGAGGTATGAAGACAACAACGCAAAGATAACAATGTATAGAAAAAATAATTATTACATATAACAATGAGGAAAAAGAAGCAAAATTACTTTTAGTAAAGAAACTTACTTTCAATGGTGAAAAACCAATAATCTTCTATTGCTAATGTTGTAGAAGTGCGAATGTATCCAAATCACATCAGTAATTGGAACACATAGTTGCATAACATATATATAAATTACAACTTTCTGTGACAAATTTTACTGATTTTAGAAGTAATGTTTCATTGTACCCCTTGTTTCATTGTACCCCGTCTTCCCCTACACCTAAATTCAACTACTCAACAGCTTGGAATAAATACAAGTGTCTCATGTAAGCTGTAACAGATGATAGATAGGTATTTTAATTAACGTCACACTGGAACGCGACACAGCATATTATAGAATATCAGAAGCGGAATTCAGCTTACGGCAGCTTTTGATTCCTAAACACAGGTTTAAAATCACGTATTCCAAAGCCCCCCACACGACTAATTGCAGCTACTTTGGATCTCGGAAGAAAAGCGTCGAGATCTGAATACACAAAGAAGTGTACTTAACCTTACAACATCGATTTAATTTCTACTTTGCAGAAGAGTCCAACCGACACATAAGCCGTTATTTATTGCCCTTCCATCGATATCTTCATCAAACAGGTTGTCAACCGACCTGTCTTCCTCAGTTTCCGCCGCCTTGAGCTGCACCCTCAGTCGAACAGGGTCGCCAACAGGAAGAATCGGGTCCTGCTTTGATTTATAACGCTTATTACCGACACAGATTCAGGTGGCTCTTCCAAACGGGAGCTATAATCAGCGGTCGCTATGATTTATATACGCAATTAATGGGGGTGCTTCTGGAACAGGGAAGCAACTTCATTCGAAAATTATAAAGAAATTCGAAATCCTGGAGTGTTTTAGGGCATTTTCCAAACCACTGTTGATAGAGCGATTATAAATTTAACGCTTTGTGATTCGCCGAGGGGCTTTCGCTGAATGTTAACATCCTAACTCCTGTTCCATTGCGATGGTAGTAGCAATTAATTAACGTCACACTGTAGCGACACGACGGGCTATTGAGACTGTCCAGGAGCAATCCCCAAGGGAAAGATACGATGACAGCACCAAGTAGTTCCAATTTCGAATTCAACACCTGCGTTGGCTCCACGCTCTTTAAACTTCCACAAAGTCAAAGTAATGGTAATTTTATTTAACGTCGTACTAGAGCAACACAACGGGCTATTGACGACGGTCCGAGATCAGTCCTTTAACCCTCTGACTGCCCAATTTGTGGACCGTAATCGCTACAAAAATCGTGTTTTTTTTTTTTTTTTTTTTTTTTTTTTTGTGCATATTAAAAATCTATATATATTGGAGAATTGAAATATGCATTTTTTTCTTTCTAGAAAAGACTTTTTATATAGATTTTTATCATGAGAAACTAAACTGTCAGAAGTTATGGTTAGCTATATGCACAGTAATTCCCGGATTTCCACGAAAAGGAACTGGAGGAGGAGGAATATTCTTCATATCAATTTTGCACCCCTGTCTAACGCTTTGCAAGTTTATTAAATCATGATCAGATTCATCGCTATCTGAGGAGCAGTCCGAAAAATCTATATCACTATCATTATCAAAACTAAAATCACTTTCAGAATCTGATAAATCATCAGGAATATATACTCTGTCAATCGCTGAACGTTTTCTAGCAGCCATTTCTGATTAGAAAAAGGCGCGAAGTTAGAGCGGTAAATACAAAGTACCTTCAAATGCCGCAATTTAGTGGACGACTAGCAATATCTGTTGACCAAAATCTAAATTTAACGTCTAACACTGTATGTAATTAATTTCATTGGTTAAACGGTGAAAAAGCGGGATGCGCTCCTCAATAAAGATACAAAAACACCTGCCCGCGAAAATCGCGGGATGAGCAAATTTTGCTACATTTAAGTTGCCCGTGGAAATCGCGGGATAATCAGCCAGTGGGTTAAGGGAAAGATCCGAGGACAACACCTCGTAATTTTGAACCATGGTCAGATGACGAAGCTACACCTGAACTGGCACCCCACTCTCCAAACTTCCACGCCAACCCAACGTGAGGACTTTCGGCCACGACAGATTTAAGGTGCACCAGCCGCCTCTACACCATACGATTACAAACATCCATGCCCGGACCCGGATTCGAAACAGGAACCTTCCGATCTAGAGGTTAATACCTTAACCACTTTACCGGTTGGTCGGCGCGAGGATGTTTGAGACCACAACAGATTTAAAGAGCCCCAACCCCCTTGTTTACGACACATTTGGTGGGAACGAGTTTCGAATGTTGTTAATCTGTTACTCTCATAACCGCTGCACGTTAAATCTGTTGTGGCCTCAAATGTCCCTCACACTGACGTGATGTGGAAGTTTGTATATTGGGACACCAGCTCAGGTGTTATCTAGTCATCTGGCCGTTGTTCAAAATTAAGTGGTGGTGTTCTCGGATCTTTCCGTTAGGGATTGATTTCGGAACGTCGCCAATACCTCGCTGTGTTGCACCAGTTACCTATCTATATGGGCTCACGTTGGGTTGGTGTGGAAGTTTGGTGAGTGGGGTGCCAGCTCAGGTGTTGCTTCGTCATCTGACCGTGGTTAAAAATTACGAAGTGTTGTCCTCGAACCTTTCTCTTAAGGGACTGATCCCGGACCGTCGTCAATAGCCCGTTTTGTTGCTCTAGTACGACGTTAACTAAAATTACCATTACCTATCTGGGCATTATATACAACAATGAACAATATATACAATATATAGCATTACATACAATTATATATATGAGAATTTCCGGTAATATAATATACAAGGCAGAAGTATAGCAAAATAGCTAACTATAAACACATATTTTCTTGAAATCTAAATCAATATACACTTCAGAAACAAATTTATTTTAATTTTAATATCCGTTAATAATTCTACAGAATTTTTTGGGACGCCTTTTTCATCATTCTTTCCCTATTGCCATGCCGAACAACCGGTATAGTGGTTAAGGTGTTAGCCTCTGGATCGGAAGGTTCCTGGTTCGAATCCGGGTCCGGACATGGATGTTTGTAAGCGTATGGTGTAGAGGCGACAGGTGCACCTTAAATCTGTCATGGCCGAAACGTTGGGTTGGTGTGGAAGTTAGGAGAGTGGGGTGCCAGCTCAGTTGTTGCTTCGTCATCTGACCGTGCTTCAAAATTACGAGGTATTGTCTTCGGATATTTCCCTTAAGGGACTGATCCCGGACCATCGTCAATAGCTCGTTGTGTTGCTCTAGTACGACGTTAACTAAAATTACCATTCACCATAGCCAAATATTAGAAATTTCATATATAGAATTTTGAACCGTCAGAATTTTTGCTCAAATGAGGTAGGTGGTTAATTTAAATTAACGTCACACTGGAACAACACAACGGGTTATTGACGACGGTCCGTGATCAGTCCCTTAAGGGAAAGATCCGAGGACCACACCTCCTAATTTTGAACCACGTTCAGATGACACCTGAGCTGGCACCCGACTCTTCAAATTTCTACGCCTCTCCAATGTGAGCACATTTTAGGCCACGACAGATTAAACGTACACCGACCCGCTTTGTACACGACGGTCTTCGGGGTTGGATTCGAATAAGTTAACCTCCGTTACCCTTAGAACCGGAATACCGCGGCCCTCGCTCAAGGGAGAGTAGGGAAATTTATCTCAGAGAAAATGCCTTTCCCCCCAAATCCAGCATCGATTTCCTTTGTCTAATAACCTTTTCATAGCATTTAATATTTCGGTGCCATAATCCTTTGGCAGTGCCGCGATTGTCATTTCTCTTTCATCTTTTCCCTCGTTAAGTGATTGGAAAATTTCCTATCGTCTTTTGCTGATAACAATCCTCGTGGAAAGGACAATTTCATCCGATATCAACGAGCACAACTTCGCAAGTCTTAAAAAGATTTTCCAGTATCCTTTAGAGTGCTCTTTTTTCTATTAAATTCACTTCAATGATATCTTCACGATGGTAGACGAACGAAATGTGTAATTCGTCATGGAGGTCTTTTACGACGTGAAAAGGAAATTCAAATACGGAATTTCTGACGCATCGTTGAATTCACATCACATTTTCAACGCCGTTTGGTTTTAAAATCGTTCTTCAGCTTTCCCATTTTGTTTTTTCAGAACTCCTATGGTTGATTTTTATATAGTGAAAGGACAATCTGGCCAAATAGGGAAAGATCCGAGGACAACACCTCGTAATTAGGAACCACTGTTAGATGACGAAGCAACACCTGAGTTGGCACCCCACTCTCCAAACTTCCACACAAACCCAACGTGAGGTGTTGTCCTCGGATCTTTCACTTAGGGTTTGGTCCCCGACCGTCGTCAATAGCCCGTTGTGTTGTTCCAGGACGACGTTAATTAAAATTACCTTACCTTATCAGTGTCACTTTAATTAAAGTACCTACCTCTGTTGTCATTGACTATCCGTTGTTAAACATAATTTTAATGCAATCAAGGTAAGGTAATTTTAATTAACGTTGTACTAGATCAACACAACGGGCTATTAACGACGGTCAGGGATCAATTCCTTAAGGGAAATATCCAATCATACCCTCCGGGGCAATGTCACCCCCAATTGGGCCATATATGGCCCGCACGACAGCAACAAGATCCAATCATTAATGCAATCAAGAACCTCTGAGAAAGTTCGATTATAATATTTGAAATTGCCCCTTAACTACATCAAATAATTAGATAGTTCTTGTTTCACCTGTCCCTCTTTTCATATAAATCTAGAAGTATCCATCAAAATCGTCTCCCCATAATTGTGGAGAAAATGCCATCCTTTGTTGCAAATTTCCCTTCGTTGAAAGCTTCATAATTTGACGAATGCGGATATCAGAACACCTGTGAACTAATGACGCGAAAAGGGCATTTCCCGAATTTGTGTGATCCAATTTCACCCCTCCAGTCGATTTATACTGCGTGTTTCTCGACCACGTGCCACACAGTAGTGCATTGAAAGCTTCAGTCTCGTAGAAAGAGACTTAATGATGATAAGGAAAGGGAAAACAAAAAATTTCAAGGCCCTTCAAGAGACAGCAAAACCGCAAAAACCGCATGCAGGTGATAGTTCCTGAAAATTACGAATCGGACCCGGAACACATAGCATGGAATAAAAGGGTTTCGCAGGCAGATGCGGCGTAAAAAGTACACAAAATGTCCCGTGGAACATTTGTTAGGTTGGTACTCAGCCTCTGTTTTGGAGAAAATGGCTTTTGTTGTGGTTTTCGACGCTTTCAAAAATCGTACTGGCCATCTGGCAATAGCACGAGTCCACATGTAGCCGCAACCGTAACCTTTAATTAGGCAGACTTCTTTTATTCCAGGCTTCTTGCTCGTGGTTAGTATTCACGTTCTGTGATGCGTGCAGTCGATCCTTTGATGGCAGATAAAGGTCCTGAGTGAAAAACAACAGTCCAGAGTTTTTCGTGTGATTGATAGGTACAAATGAAAGGTAATAATGATTCGAAAAAAGAACGCTTCTCCCGTTCATCTGTGACAAAATGGCGTTGGCTTATTTGGAAAGCGCCTTTTGTTTGGAAAAGTCGTAAATAAAATTGTAACAAAAGACTTCCATCTTGATAACGTGTTATTGCTTTTGTCTTTCATAATTTTCAATCTTTTTGCTCTAACCAAGCTTGGTAAGCAATATAATCATCCTTCCATCATTTTTTCATGCACTTTAACTACTGTAGGAACATTTATTTCATATAATTTGTACCAGAGGGTATAAAAAATTCCTTGTGTATGTTTTATTATGTAAGTATTTATAAAAATCAGACATCTCAGAAATAAATTGCGCATCAACTCGATAGATTACTCACTATTGATAGAACTTGTTTGGGAATCTTTTTTTCTTTGGAAAAGTCATAAATAAAATGTGACAAAGGGCTTTCATCTTGATAACATGCTGCTGCTTTTGTCTTTCATAATTTTCAGTATATTTCGTCTAACCAAGCATGGTAAGCAGTAAACTCATCTGCCCTTAATTTTCTTCATGTACTTTAACTTCTGTATTTTAGGGGAACATTTATGTCTTATAATTTTTACCAGAGATATGTTAAAATACCTTGTGGATATTTTAATGTGTAAACATTTATAATAACGAAATATCTAAAATAATTTGCTCATCAACTCACTAGATTGCTCACTATTGATAGAAATTATTTGGGAAACGCCTTTTGTTAGGAAAAAGTCATAAATGTACTAAAAGACCTTCATCTTGATAACATGTTATTGCTTTTGTCTCGTAAACTATCCAACCAAGTATGATAAGCAGAAAACTCAATCGCCCATCATCATTTTGTCATGCACTCTACTATATTTTAGGAACATTTATTTCATGCAAATTATACCAGATAGTTAAAAATACCTTGTGGCTGTTTTATTGCGTAAGTATTTATAAAACCGAAATATCACAAATAAATTGCACATCGAAACACTAGATAGCTCACTGTAGATAGACCACGCCAACGTGTTGTTTTACTGGAAATAATATGATTTAAAAACCACGTGGGTGGCTTGAGCCCTCCAAGTGGCTTCGACGAGATATCTCGTCTATCAAGATCTGACCATAGAGCAGGTATATAAAAGTAGAGGCTAGACACTGCCATTCATTGTCTTATTAGTCTACTTGTAGGTAGAATACCCTCCAATTGTTTCATCAACTGATTGGCTCGCACGACATAGCAGATTTTGTTGACTTCGCCACTTTTGTCGCCACTTTATAGAATGGAAATCATTTTTAGTCTCTATTTCTTTCTCGTGCGAGTCCACTGATTTCGAAATTTATGCACAGATAAATAGCTGTACAAACTTTAAAGACGCTTTCGATATAACATTTCCGAGTTTCAGAAAAGTTATGTTTAAATCAAAATCGAAACGAATCCATTTATCCTTTCCTTAACTCGAAAAGTTAAATCAAAATCGTCTTCAAGTCATAGCGCGCAGTCTGCCAATTTCGATTCTTACGTAGCTCTATCAACTTCAAAGACGATTTCGATTTAACATTTTTTGGTGAACTAAAAGGTAAATGGAAATCACCTGTACTTTGTCTTTTCCCACGCAGAGCAGAGCCCTCCGATTTCGATGCTTAAGCAACTGTAATATTACGCAGTAAGGACCAATGCAACATTTAATTACTTCAAAGCACTAAGCAAAGCGTAAATCAGTGCTTGAAAAGCTTCTTTAAAGAAGAATAGGAATCTCTAAAACTGATACCACTAACGCCAGAGAACAAGAAGTAAGCGCTTTCAGAAACAATACGCCTGGAATTCTCTGAGTCAGTGAAAATATTTCTTGAAATCTCCCCAAACAGCTGGGTACATATATAGAATAGAGTCGCCCTGTTCCCTTCCTGGATTTGAGACCAAAGAAAAGTCAGCGTCACATTAAGGCATGCCGTAGAATCACAGGGAAGACATATAGGGGATCAGAGTGGGGTTTGCTGCTAAAATTGTAACCAACGGTTTTGGGAAAAGCAAATGTTTTCGGTTAGGTGACGGAAGGTCTTTTCCGAGATTAGTCAAGAGGGAAAGTAGGAAAAAAAGACGGTTTCGAAAGGAATGTGGGGTGTAAGGGGTTTGGAATTTCTTGTAAAAGAATCCTCTCCCTCCCACTAGTCAGTATCTACTGTCTCACAGTTTTACACAATATGATCTCTCCCATATTCGGTATTGGAGAGTGGAATGCTAGCTCAGGTGTTGACCTCGTTATCTGACCATGGTTCAAAATGACGCGGTGTTGTCCTCGGTTCTTTCCCTTTTGGATTGGTCCCCGACCGTCGCCAATAACCAGTTGTTGTGCTACCGTACGATGTTAATTAAAATACCTATCAATATTCGGTAGCATTAATAACACACATACGAATAACTTCGACTGAGATATTATTTCCATTCCCATTTACATTCAACAAACTCTGACCTGAGAGATTTTTCCATTTCATTTACATTCGAATAACTTTAACTGAGAAACTTTTCCACTCTACTTACATTCTAATAACTTCGACTGAGACATCTTTTCCACACCATTAACATTCATCAAATTTAACCCTGATACATTTCTCATTTCATTTACATTTAAATAACTTCGACTGAGACAATTTTTTTCATTCCATTTACATTAGAGAAACTTCGACCTGGACATTTTCCCATTTCATTTACACTCTAATAACTTCGACTGAGACATACCATTAACATTCAACAAATCTGACCCTGATATATTTCCCATTTCATTGACATTTGAAGAACTTCGACTGGGACATTTTTTTCCATTCCATTTACATCAGAGAAACTTCGACCTGAGATATTTTCCCATTTCATTTACATTCTAATAACTTCGACTGAGACATCTTTTCCATACCATTGACATTCAGCAAATCTGACCCCTGATACATTTCCCATTTTATTTACATTTGAATAACTTCGACTGAGAAATTTTTTTCCATTCCATTTATATTAGAGAAACTTCGACCTGAGACATTTTCGCATTTTATTTACATTCTAATATCTTAGACTGAGACATCCTTTACATACCATTAAAATTCAACAAATCTAATCATGATACATTTCCCATTTCATTTACATTTGAATAACTTCGACTGAGACATTTTTTTCCATTCCATTTACATCAGAGAAACTTCGACCTGGGACATTTTCTCATATAATTTACATTCGAATAACTACGACTGAGACATGTTTTCTAAGCCATTTAGATAAAAAAAATCTTTGACTTGAGAGACATTTTTTCATGTCCTTTATATTTAAATAATTTCGACTGTAACATTTTAATCCACTCTATTTACATTCGAACATTCATACATTTTAACATCTTTACCGAGATACGCTCGAATTTAGTAACTGCATTACACATGTTAATTTAAGATTTAAGGAGATTACACAAATCGGGGTAATATGGATTATTATACAGGGAAAAATGATATTTTTACTACTTAACAACTTATGATTTTATACCTTATTTCCTGATACTAATTCTACAGATAAATAAATATTGTATATTTGCGTGTACCTGATTTAATGGTACTTACGATAGAAAAATTGTAAAAGCAGGTCTATATTCGGAATAGCTTTCAGAGATTATTCATTTTTTTATTTCGTAAATTTCCATTAAATTATTTCATTGCTTCCCACTGGGGGCTCTGACGGAATTTTGATAAGCAAAATTAGCCCCAGGGAAAATGGAGAAAAGGAGTAAGAGTATACAATAAGATGCTAAAAAAATTTTACTGAGCTCCTTGACAGTACGGACACACTCACTATAGTGATGCATTGTCGCAAGAATTATGCTGTAAAATACAAGTTATAAGTAGAGCTTGGTTTTTGCATATTTTGCATATCTTTTCTTTCGTCCCTAATGTTGATAGAAATCCGTATTGAGTGTTTTTTAGCAATTTCCAAACAAAAAAAAAAACGAATTTATCTTGCATGTTTTTGCATATTTGGGACCATTTTACATATTTGGTTTTTTTTGCATATTTGGACAATTTTTCTCTATTTTTAAACATTTTTACAAAAAAAAAAATTTTTTTTCAAAGAATTTTGCTCAGCGCGTATGGAAGGAAGGTTTTTAGAAGCAATCATATTTAAATCAACTACGACTCACAAACAAAAAGCGGAAAAGGCGCAAAAAGATAAGAATATTCAACAGCCTTTCATCCCGTCATAAAGTTTGAGTCAGTGTCTCAATCTTCGGAGAAGAACGAGATGTACCAAGACCAAGGCAATGTTGAAATCCAGTATTGCTCTTAATAAGTTGAAGAATGAACATTTTAGAGCCTTCTTGAAGAAGTACACAGGTAAAGAATTTCCTCATGAATCGACACTCAGAAAGAACTACATTACGCCACTGTACGAGAAGATGATACAAAGAAAAAACAAATCACTCCACATAGTTTTATATATCACCAGGACAGTGGGTGAAGCGATTAATAAATAAAATTGTGTATTGAATGAAAGTGTGGCTCATTTTCACTTTACCCTCCTCACTACCATTTTCGTAAGAATGAAATTTTTTTGGTTGCGATTTCGCATATTTTGTGGTTTTAGTACAGGCCTCGAAATAGGTTTTTTAATACAGGTGCACCCTGCGCTCCTAAGTTTTTAAATTAGGTGCACAGGCTATATGTTAGGTGCACATTAAAAAAAAACATAATATAAGAGTATTAATGTGATGTAAAATACTGTATTAGTTGGGTATGTTTATATAGGTTCGTAGTAGATAGTAAATAAAAAATATTTAAACATATCGAAATTCTACGGCGCACGGCTGTCGCGACAGCCGATTCAACAGGGCCATCTGGAAAATGTTTCGATCATCGGAAAGTTCTGGTGGCTGTGACACAAGTAAACCTTCCTCCTGTATAAACCCGTTATGACCCAGCGATTTTGTTTTCGCTTAGTGTGTATTTAGGAATTTTAACAAAGTTCCTTTAGAGGGAGAGATGTCGATACTAATATTTTGTTCAAACATCAAAATAACATAAAACACGTTCCTCCCTTTTTTTTTAACGTTAGGTGCACTGTGTGCACCAAGCGGGAAAAATTAAGTGCACAGTTTTATTTTCATGTGCACAGTGCATCTGTGCACCCGGGTATTTAGAGCCCAGTTTTAGTGCATATTTTAAGATTTTGTATAGCATATTTCATGTCACATTTTTGCATATCAATCCGAGCTCTAGTTATAAGTGATGGGATTGTAAATGTAGGTAGATAGTTGGATTAACACTGTAGTAACACAACGGGCTATACCAAAAGGTGGACGAATGTAGTCTGATCGTCATGTTTCTACTAGTATTGGTGATCACGGGTACATTGAAAGGTTATCATTAATCAGTCTATTTTAATACCCGCTCTATGATCAGGTCAGGATATTTCGTCGATACCACTTGAAGGGTACAACCCGTACACACATGGTTTCGTGTTCATATTATTTCAAGTAAATCAACTCGTTGGCGTGGTGTGGACATCTGTCTTTACAGTTATTGTGGTTTTCATAGCAACCTCGGCAAACGGTAACTTTCAATTTTCAATTTGAATATTCTGGAAAGTTCTTCCAAAATTTGTTAAAGTCGTTTGATTTCATTGGTTCGTTTGAAATTTTTTCTTTGCTTCCATTGGTTATATTGATTTTAAAATATCCTTTGTTTGCATTGGACCTTTAAAAAAATTTTTCTGTGATACCATTGGTTAATTTATTTGTATTTCTACAGTTATGGAATTTGTATATTATCATAACATTTTTCACGAAACGTTTAAGAGTTTTGTTTTTACATTTTGAGGAAAAAGAGTTTTGGAAATAATTTTTTCCTTGGCGACTTTAGAAGTTCGCTAAGGACGTTGCCACCGCCCATAAACGTAGAGTGTAGCTGTACCCAGGTGGTGATATGAAGCCGCTTTTGCAAGTATTGGTAACATGATCCTGTGCACATAAAAATATTAAATTTGCTCACTTTTATTTTATACCTGCTAGGGATTGACGCTAATCCGGCTAGATCCGGCCAGATTGTTTTTTTGTTAATAAGTCTATCTAATCAGTATGTATTTTTCCAAAATCGGCTGAGTGAAAGTAGGTAAAAAGGATATTATTCCAAAGTGACGCACAAAACGTATATTTTAGCATTAGAAAATCAACTTAATAATTAACCATAGGTAGGAAATCAACTTAATAATTATCCATAGGTAGGAAATCAACTTAATAATTATCCATAGGAAGGAAATCAATCACCAACAATAATTACAGCAACTACTAGTAGTAAGTATTGAACGATTGATGATATATGAACAGTCTAACTAGTTTCCACTCCAATAAACATCAGTTTGTTTTATTCGTCGTACTTTTCTATTTATCTAAAATTAAGTAGTCTCTATCTCTAATGTCGTTGAGCAAATGACATACAAATTGTACCTAACCTTGTCTCATTCCAAAATAAAAAATCTAATCTTTGGCAGTTTTGGTAAACATAATAAAAAAAGGGAACTCTTAATTCTTCTTTATTGCTTAAATCGAAGTTATATAAAATGAAAATCACTTGAGTTTAAAAGAAGGAAGCAAATCGTATTAATTGAGTCGTCCCACAATCTACTTAACAAATATAACCAGCTGCCGAGAAGGCCCTCTCAGCTTCGACACTAGTTGGTTTAACCATCATTAAGTAGTCGTACATAAGAGACAAATATCTTCCTTCTATTTCATATGAAGTCATTTCTTTCTACAGTATTTTCTCAAAATCTGTTTCTCTACTAAAGTTTGTCTTTTTGCAATAGTCTTTATTTTCTTGCAGAATTTGCTTTTCTAATTCCTCTTTTAGTGTTAAATTAGTTTGCAATGAAAGAGAGTGAGTTGGAATTTAAGCTTTCTTCTGCTGTAGGTTCCACATTTTCGTTGTCATCTTTAATGACTTGGTTTAGTATTTTTTTCATTTCTTGTCGCATAAGATTCTTTCTTCGCAAAAGAACGTATTGTCAGCTTGTCTCATGTTTTTGTTTTTGTTTTTTATTTATTTTTTATTTTTTAAATAAAGTAATTGAAAGATCAGGATGATGTGATGTTGATGAGAGAAATTATGTTGATGAAATGTTTTGTTTCTAAATGTATTTTTAAACCTTTGTAAGTTTCCTTACTTTCGGTAAGTTTTCTTTCCTCGAAAATAATATTACTGATAATTTAATTTATTATTTTTTCTAGAATTCTCCAAACTGATGATTAAATAATATAAAATAGTTTGGAGAGTGGGGTGTCAACTCAGGCGGGACCTCGTCATTTGACCGTGGTTCAAAATTACGTGGTGTTGTTCTCGGATAATTCACAATCAATTGCTTAATAAACGATTTAGCGACTTTAAAGTTGGATTTGAATAATCGATTATTTAATTTTAAAAAATTCGTGTTTATTGGATCCCGACCAGATTTTTTAGGTATTCCTGGATCCGGTAGGTAGCCAAACGATGCCAGATCCGCCGGATCGGATAGCAATCCCTAACACCTGTCCTGTAATTAGATCTTGATGGACGAGATATCTCGTCGAAACCACTTGGAAGGTACAAGCCACACACAAACAGTTTCGATTTCATATTATTTCCAGTAAAACAATTTAAAAGTTCCGGCAAAAATGAAAACGTAGATCAAAACACCCAACAGGAATGGAGATACATTTGCCGAGAACACCGTGACGCCGTTTCTGCCAGCATTGATAACATGATCCTGGCGCATTAAAAGGTTACCATTGCTCACTCTTATTCTATACCTGCTCTTTGATAAGAACGTGATGGACGATATATCTCGTCAAACCACTTGGAGGGTACGAGCCACACACAAACAGTTTCAATTTCATATTATTTCCAGTAAAACAACTGAAAAGTTCCGGCAAAAATGAAAACGTAGATCAAAACACCCAACAGGAATGGAGATACATTTGCCGAGAACACCGTGACGCCGTTTCTGCCAGCATTGATGACATGATCCTGGCGCATTAAAAGGTTACCATTGCTCACTCTTATTCTATACCTGCTCTTTGATAAGAACGTGATGGACGATATATCTCGTCAAACCACTTGGAGGGTACGAGCCACACACAAACAGTTTCAATTTCATATTATTTCCAGTAAAACAACTGAAAAGTTCCGGCAAAAATGAAAACGTAGATCAAAACACCCAACAGGAATGGAGATACAGTTGCCGAGAACACCGTGACGCCGTTTCTGCCAGCATTGATAACATGATCCTGGCGCATTAAAAGGTTACCATTGCTCACTCTTATTCTATACCTGCTCTTTGATAAGAACGTGATGGACGATATATCTCGTCAAACCACTTGGAGGGTACGAGCCACACACAAACAGTTTCAATTTCATATTATTTCCAGTAAAACAACTGAAAAGTTCCGGCAAAAATGAAAACGTAGATCAAAACACCCAACAGGAATGGAGATACAGTTGCCGAGAACACCGTGACGCCGTTTCTGCCAGCATTGATGACATGATCCTGGCGCATTAAAAGGTTACCATTGCTCACTCTTATTCTATACCTGCTCTTTGATAAGAACGTGATGGACGATATATCTCGTCAAACCACTTGGAGGGTACGAGCCACACACAAACAGTTTCAATTTCATATTATTTCCAGTAAAACAACTGAAAAGTTCCGGCAAAAATGAAAACGTAGATCAAAACACCCAACAGGAATGGAGATACAGTTGCCGAGAACACCGTGACGCCGTTTCTGCCAGCATTGATGACATGATCCTGGCGCATTAAAAGGTTACCATTGCTCACTCTTATTCTATACCTGCTCTTTGATAAGAACGTGATGGACGATATATCTCGTCAAACCACTTGGAGGGTACGAGCCACACACAAACAGTTTCAATTTCATATTATTTCCAGTAAAACAACTGAAAAGTTCCGGCAAAAATGAAAACGTAGATCAAAACACCCAACAGGAATGGAGATACAGTTGCCGAGAACACCGTGACGCCGTTTCTGCCAGCATTGATGACATGATCCTGGCGCATTAAAAGGTTACCATTGCTCACTCTTATTCTATACCTGCTCTTTGATAAGAACGTGATGGACGATATATCTCGTCAAACCACTTGGAGGGTACGAGCCACACACAAACAGTTTCAATTTCATATTATTTCCAGTAAAACAACTGAAAAGTTCCGGCAAAAATGAAAACGTAGATCAAAACACCCAACAGGAATGGAGATACAGTTGCCGAGAACACCGTGACGCCGTTTCTGCCAGCATTGATGACATGATCCTGGCGCATTAAAGGTTACCATTGCTCACTCTTATTCTATACCTGATCTTTGAACCCCATGGAGATATCATGGTAAAGAAGAAAGATTAGAAGGAGTGACAATTTTCACAGACGGCTCTAAAAAAGAAAGGTAGGTCGGAAGCGGCTTAATCGTTTATTTGGAAGGGCTAGAAGTTTACAGCGAGGCAATAAGAATTAGCGATCACTCTACGGTTTATATGGCAGAATTAATAGCTATTGAGAGAGAGAGAGAGAGAGAGAGAGACTGAGTTATATCTCTCATTACAAAGAATGACATCAGAAAGGCCGACATTTTTACTGACTCTAGATCCGTGTTGATGGCCCTAGGCAATATTACCAACAGTGATAAATATATTTGCAATATGAAACATCAAATAAAGAATTACTCAGGGGTTATAAACCTAAAATGGATTAAAGCCCACGCAGGCCATGAGGGCAACGAGAGGGCAGATGCTCTGGCGAAAGAAGCAACAGAAAAACAGTGCATCGACAAGGCAGAACAAATGACAAGGAATAAATACATCCGGAAACAAATTAACAAAGAAGCAGACGGGATGTGGCAAGGGCGGTGGGACTACTCAGAGAAGGGAAGAGTAGTCTATACAGAATACAAGGACATATCACAGACGAGACTTCTAGGATCTTTTGAGATCAATCAATTTATCACTGATCACAGCGTATTTGGACAGCACCAGAAACGTTTATTCATTAAGGAAGACAAATGCGAATGTGGAGAAGGAATTCAAAGTGTTGACCACGTAATTTACAACTGCAAACTGCGGGGAAACATAAAAAAAAGACCTATTTCCGCGTGACCACAAAAAAGTAGAAAGAAAACTACTTTGGACAAGTAAAAAGTCAAGACAAGGCCTTAAGATTATAGCCAATCGACTTTTTGAAATAAGACTAGAAGATCTATCATAGCCCATCCCATGATAGTAAGTGTAATTGTATTATAATATTGAGAAACATAGGCGGCAACGCATGTGCTGTGCGGGGTTGATCGCAACCCAAAACTACACCGTATGCCTTAGGGCGGGACGGTTTTGATAAATTGATAAATTAAATACCTGCTCTTTAATAAGATTTTGATGGACGAGATATCTCGTCGAAACCACTTAGAGGGTACAAGCCACATTGGAGGGTACACACATGGTATCGATTTCATATTATTTCCAGTAAAACAAATTAAAGCTTCCTGCAAAAAGAAAGTGTAGACCAAAACATGCTACAGGAATAAAGATACAGAATCTAACATCACCGTAAAATCGTTTCTAGTGGTATTGGGGACATAATCCCGGGCACAGGAAAATGTTATCATCAATCACTCTATATACCAGTTCTATGATCAAATATTGATGGACGAGATATCTCGTCGAAAGTACTCGCAGGATACAAATCACACACACACGGTTTCGATTTCATATTAATTTCAGTAAAACAACGTATTGTTCCAGCAAAAAAAACAAAAGGCAGACCAAGACATCCAACCGGAATAAAGACACAGGTGCCAACATCACCGCGAAGCCAGGTAAGCGAGAACACGAAATGTAGGCAACAACAATAAGCGTTAAGAAAAAGGGCGCAAAAAACATGGGCACAATGGAACACATCCAACCACCCGCCGATTCCCGACTATTACCGAGAGGGGATGTAACAACAGGCACGAGCTGACAGAGGAGGAAAACGGGATAAATAAAAAGAAATCATGACCTGCTCGTGCAGCGCGTCATATTTGACAGGCCGTGGATTTTGCCTGCGGATGTTGCCTCATGCGGGGAGGGGCTCGGGCAAAAAAAAAAAAAGGGGGGGGGGGGGGCAAAAAAACAGTTGCGTAAATATCGAAAGTGCCGTTCAGAATTAGAAGAATTGCGTTTATCTTGGTGTACAACCGCTGATGGGCACATGAGGTTTTTCTCTTTTTCCTCCGGTTTTCTGTGTTTGCGTCCCGCTTTTATCGCTGATGGAATAATTGCGAGGAGGACGATTCGGTGGCAGATTTCAGCTCTTTCGTCGTTTTGGATTCAAGATTTAAAAAAAAAAGCTGCTTAACTTTAACGATGTGGGATTGTTGTTCGGTGTTTCAACGGATAATGACGTGAATTAAAATGAGGATGTTTTGTTTTAGTTCACTCCATCCTCTTTATGTCGTAAATCAATACCGAATTTTCGCGTATTTAGTAGGACCGCGATAGCCCGGTTAGAAGAGCATCGGATTCGCAATCGGAGGGTTGTGAGCTCGAATCCAGCCTTAGACCGTCGTGTACAAAGAGGGCTGGTGCACGTTAAATCTGTCGTGGCCTCAAATGTCTTCATGTTGGCGTGATGAGGAAGATTGGAGAGTGGTGTGCCAGCTCAGGTGTTGCCTCGTCATCTGACCGTGGCTCAAAGTTCCGTAGTGTTGTCCTCTGATATGTCCCTTGGGGGATTGATCTTCCACCGCCGTCAATAGCCCGTTGTGTTACTCCAGTGCGATGTTAATTAAAATACCTACCTACTTCATTAAATGCAGAATATCACTGAGAGGTATGCACGAAAAGCCTACTTTTACCTAGTTTCAGCTTATAGTTCTAATTTTATCTTGATGTTAAAGCTAGAGCTACCCGAATTTTGTCTTAAGATTAAAGCTAGCTACCCGAATTTTGTCTTAAGATTAAAGCTAGCTACCCGAATTTTGTTTTAAGATAAAGCTAGCAGGCCTAGTTTTGTCTTAAGATTAAAGCTAGCAAGCTTAGTTTTGTATTGACTTCAGAACTATGTTCAAGAAACGCCCTGAAGAATAATATAGTGTCATGTAGATAAAGGATTCAAGGTACATAAAGTGCATTTGGTTTATGACCATTCAGAAATTATGGTTGATGTAAGAGAATTGTGTGTGGCTGAGAAAATTGAAATCTCTATGGACAACTTCTTTCCAAAATCCATTGATATCCTACTTTGAAGCTATACCACAAGTATAAAATTTTCAAATGCACATTGTACTTATTATGACTAAAATATTCAAAGTTCGTTAAATATAAGCAATTTCTAATCGTTTATTAGGTCCTCTTGATGCCATGACACTAATAATTTATAGAATAATATTGTTATCATACTTAAAAAGATTATATTTATGACCGAATATAGATCGACGTCGAATTCAGCAGAAGTCTATACCGTTTTCCTTATTATTCAATCAAATCTTTCCCTTCGGGATTGGTCCCAAACCGTCATCAATAGCCCTTTATGTCGCTCCAGTACGACGTTAATTCAACTACTTATCTCAATTTTCAAGATCACTAAGAGGTCCAGTGGATTTTTAAAAACAAATTATTTTCTGCGTGCATTCCACAAAGGTAGATATACTTTACTAATTATAAGGAATTTACTTTTAAGTCGACAGATAAGATGTGAACGTTTAAAGTTAATACAAGATAGGTCCGAACTAAAATTAATCAAACCTATGACTGCCTTGTACAAGGAGTACTGGAACACATTAAATCTGTCGTGGCCTCAAAAGTTCTTATGTTGGCATGATGTGAAATTTGGAAAGTGGGGTGCCAGCTCAGGGTTGGCCTTGTCATCTAACCGTTCTTCAAAATGACGTGGTGTTGCCCCTCAGTTACTTCCCTTCGGTCCTGATCCCAATACTCGTTTTATTGTTCCAGTATCACGTTAATTAAAGTACCGACCCGTACCGAACTAACAATAAATCCTCATATTAAAGATTTCGTTTAAGAGAATAATTGATAACATTTTATGTACTGTTATAGGTTCTTTAAATACCAGTACAGGTTCAAGCAATTATTTTAAAATTAATTTTTTATAAACCTCCTGGTGGTTTTCTCGACGAATTATCTCGTCATTAGAAAAATTTGATCACATCTTGATGACGAGATATCTCGTTATTAGCAAAATCGGTGAGATCTTGATGGACGAGATATCTCGTTATTAGCAAATCGGTGAGATCTTGATGGACGAGATATCTCGTTATTAGCAAAATCTGTGAGATCTTGATGGACGAGATATCTCGTAATTAGCAAAATAGGTGAGATCTTGATGGACGAGATATCTCGTCGAAACCACTTGGAAGATTAAACATCAATCAGGTTAAATGAGAAAACTTAGAATGCGATTGCTAATTTTACAAATTATAATCCCATTTGAAAATAATTGGTAATTCTTAATTCACGTCGTACTAGAGCGACATAACTGGCTATTAACGACGGTCCAGGATCGATATTCTAAGGGAAAGATCCGAGGACACCACCTCATCATTTTGAACCACTGTCAGATGACGAGGCAGCACCTGAACTGGTACCCCACTCTCCAAACTTCCACACCAACCCAACGAGAGGACTTTCGACCATGACAGATTTAAGATGCACCAGTCGCCTCTATACCATACGCTTACAAATATCCATGCACTGACCCGGATTCGAACCAACAACCTTCCAATCTAGAGGCTAACACCTTAACCACCAGACTGGTTAGTTGACCCCATTTAAAGGTAATGGTAATTTTAGTTAACGTCGTACTAGAGCAACACAACGGGCTATTGATGACGGTCCGGGATCAGTCCCTGAAGGGAAAGATCCGAAGACAACACCTCGTAATTTTGAACCACGGTCAGATGACGAAGCAACACCTGAGCTGGCACCCCACTCTCCAAACTTCCACGCCAACCCAACGTGAGGACTTTCAGCCACGACAGATTTAAGGTGCACCAGCCGCCTCTACACCATACGTTTACAAACATCCATGCCCGGACCCGGATTCGAACCAGGAACCTTCCGATCTAGAGGCTAACACCTTAACCACTATACCGGTTGGTCGGCCCCATTTAAAGGACTTGCGCATTTAAATTCGCCAGATTTTCCAGATTCTCCACTCTCAACTCAACTAAAAAAAAACTGAAAATAATCTTGCCACCATTTTACAAACTTTAATAAAAAAAAAGAATGAGTTTCAAGATTTAAACCAATTACGTTTTAAAATGATGATGCGGAGCGCCATCAGAAATTCTTTTGGGAAGAAATGTTTGGAATGTACTCATAGTCCCTATAAAAGTATATTTGTTCGAAGAAGAAAGACCCCGGGAGGAGGAGATTCCATTCTTCCAGGAAAGTATCTAGTAGCAGCGCACACAAATTAAATCCACAGGTTGTTCTTTATTTTAAAAAGCATTGTTGCACCAACGAACACTTGCAGAATTTTAATTAAAGCTTGTTATCTTCTCTCTTTGAAGAGGAATGTACCACTTATCCAAAAGAAATCGTTTAGTGTTGAGGCTGCGAAGACATATAGTTGATAAAAAAGAAAGGTTTGGGAGCAAAAAAATAGACGAATAAGGATGGGTAGTAATGGAGTCTAAAAAAGTCAAAGATGAAAGCTAGGTAAAAGGGAGCTGTTTCAGTTTCAGGGGTTTGTGTTACAATCCAACTCTGGTATTTCCGATATTGTGTGGTGAAAGAATGTTTTAGCTATTTGTAAGTCAATAAAATGCTTAATAGTATTCGGTGAGGATACTGGATCTTTTAACACTTTTACACAATATAATAATGTGTAAACAACTTTCCTAACATTTTAATGAATAAGATGAGTTTTTCATAGAGGTAGGTGGTTGAATTTACTTCGCATTGCAGCAACACAACGGTCAATTGGTTTCAGTCCGGGGTCCATCCCTTAGGGAAAGATATGAGGACAACACCTCGTCATTTTAAGCTACGGTCAGATGACGGGGTAACACCTCAGCTGGCACAATACTCTCCAACATCTACACCACGTCAACGTGAGGACATTTGAGCCCCGACAGATTTGACATGCACCAGGAAAGAAGAACAGCGGATTAGCAACCGGAGTTGCGAGTTCGAAACTCGATTCAACCAAAGTCTGTCGTGTACGTGGAGCTGTTGCACGTTGAATCTGTAGTGGTCTCAATGTCCTCTTGTTGGCGTGGTGTGCATGTCTGGACAGTGGGGTGCTAGCTCGGGGGAGATCTCGTTAACTGACTGTGGTTCAAAATTACGTGGTGATGTCCTCGGATCTTTCCTTTGAGATGGTTATCGGAACGTCACCTGTTGACGTGGTGTTTATGTCCTGACCGTGCGACGTTATTTAACCACCTACTATGCATTCAACTTTATCCATTTCTTTGCATTAAACACTTTCCAACTCTCCAACCAAAGGCAATCGTGTACATGGGGTAAATATGTCGTAGCCTCATATTTACTAACGATGGTGTGAAATGGATGTTTGGAGAGAGGGGTGCCAGCTCAGGTCCTCATCTGAATATGGTTCAAACTGATGAGGTAATGTCCTCTGATCATTCGCGTCAGGATGAATCCCGGATTATCCTCAATTCAATAGCCCTTTTTGTTGGTCCAGTGCAACACAAATACACTACCCCACAATAATGGACCGGACAACAGCGGATTTACATAAAATCCGACTACTTGTTTGGGGGTATTTTTCGTGGTTTGGACTGGGACCTTTGCATTTATTTCGTAGTCAAATTAATACCGACGCCTACATGAACATTTTGGACAATCAGGTTCTTCCTACTCTATGGCAATTTTATGGAATGGACGAATGTTACTTCTAGGACTACAAAACGCTCCATGTCATGTTGTAGCCTCTGTCAAGCAGAGGTATCAAGGTATGGATGTAAAACATCTTCCCTCAAACATCACATTTTGGACAATCAGGTTCCTTCTACTCTATGGCAATTTTATGGAATGGACGAATGTTACTTCCAGGACGACAAAACGCTCCATGTCATGTTGTAGCCTCTGTCAAGCAGAGGTATCAAGGTATGGATGTAAAACATCTTCCCTGGGGTGGTCAGAGTCCCGACCTAAACCCCATAGAACATTTGTGGAAGTAGTTAGAGCGACGCTTACGGACCAGGAAACTACGTCCAAAATCTACAGCTGAGCTGGCGACATTCTCGCAGCAGGAATGGACACAAATATCCACAGCTGTGTATCAAAACCTTGTTGAAAGTATGCCCATTAGTGTTGCAAGCGTTATTACAGCACGTGGTGGACCATCCCTTTATTAAAGCATGTAGTCTTTCTCTTATACCATCACATCTTGCTGTCCAGTCCAGTATTGTAAGGTATTGTACAGCTACCTATCTCTCTTATTTTTAACGGTATTCATTGCCTGTTATTCTGATATTACATGCTTCAATCCAAGAGTTTTAGATATGAAGGTTCCTAGTTCGAATCCGAGTCAGTGCATGGATGTTTGTATGCGTATTGTGTAGAGGCGGTTGGTGCACCTGAAATCTGTCGTTGTTGAATGTTCACGCGTTGAGATGGCGTGGAAGTTTGGAGTGTGGGGTGCCAGCTCAGGTGTTGTCTCGTCATCTGACCGTGGTTCAAAATTGCGTTGTGTTGTCATCCGATCTGTTACTTAAGGGATTGGTCCCAGAACGTCGTCAATAGACCATTGTGTTGCCCTAGTACGACGTTAATTAAAAGTTACCAAAATTATCAAGAGTTTTAGGCATCAAAATCGGTTGTAATACTTTCAATGATTGTAAATTATGAAACGTTTTTCCTGAAGTCTAAATTTTAAACGGTTTACATAGGATGTAATAAAGTTGGTTTGTGGCTTTTCTGGATCTAATCAGGAATTCGCGATGCGAAATCTCAGTATTTTACTGTATTACAATTACATATTTTTGTAAAGTTTTATGAAAAGTTATAATCTGTTTCATAACATTTACATTTTACCTTTAAAACAGAGAACACATCGAATAAATATTTAAGATGATAAGGCGCGCGTTTGATTAATCTTTTCCGTTAAAGTGAGCGGTATAAAATTACTGTAGAATCTGTGTTATTTCTGAGTACAGTCAATAGTATTAAATAAAATAATTAGTAAAAACAAAAATATAATCAATATTAATCATAAACGATATATCAGCTTATGTGTATCAAGTGGTTCAAAATTACGTGGTGTTTTCAATGGGTTCTTTCCCTTTGGGATTTATCTACCGAACTGTCAATTTATCTACCGTCGTCAATAGCCCGTTGTGTTGCTCTAGTACGACGTTAACTAAAATTACCAAATTACCAAATCATTTCTTACAAAAGGGATTACATGTTGCAGTGTTAAATTTTTTTAACACTATATATTTGGCATCTCAGTATAAAGTATTTTTTTCTCGATATTTCAAACTTTAAATGTCGACCAACCGGTATAGTGGTTAAGGTGCTAGCCTCTAGATCGGAAGGTTCCTGGTTCGAATCCGGGTACGGGCATGGATGTTTGTAAGCGTATGGTGTAGAGGCGGCTGGTGCACCTTAAATCTGTCGTGGCCGAAAGTCCTCACGTTGGGTTGGCGTGGAAGTTTGGAGAGTGGGGTGCCAGCACAGTTGTTGCTTCGTCATCTGACCGTGGTCCAAAATTACGAGGTGTTGTCCTCGGATATTTCCCTCAAGGGACTGATCCCGGACCGTCGTCAATAGCCCGTTGTGTTGCTCTAGTACGACGTTAACTAAAATTACCATTACCATCAAACATTAAAATGTTCGACATCAAATTAGATCAGTTCAGATTTTTTTTAAATTATAGTATTGTTCGTTTTGTGAAGATGTTTTCGTCCAAATAATCCCATCGACTATATATTACTTACGAAAATCGCATAGTTTCATCCAAATAATAAAATATGTAAACTTTTAGAATTAGCTCTCAAAATCTCTGTTCTCTCTTCTATTTCATAAACTTTCATCCACGAAAAATATCCTACAAAAAAACTTTTTTACTAAAAAAACTATGCATAGACGTGTATGTGATAGCTACCCGTCTTTAAAAAAAATACAGCCTTTAAAATTTGCAATGCCAAAAAAAAAATAATAACGTTTTTTCTTCTCATCAAAGAACTTAATATCAATTTCAGGAGGGAAAAATTTATTCCCGAAATTCCTCGACATGGGCTAAAAGTACACGAATAACTATTTAAAATGCAATCTCGCAACCTTTTCCCCAATTAGCTGCTCGTGATGATGAGGACGCTCAGGATTTGCTGATTACCGGCTACGTCATCGCGTGTGGGGGCGTAACGCGCGAATCCCGCGGCCGCTCTGGAAAATCGATCGCAATTATGGAACCGCTGCTAAATAATTAGCCTTTTTCTCTTACCCGCTGCATTAACATTTCACTGGTCCTTTCTTCTTTCCCGCAATTATGTTAATTGCGAGTGGCATCGCTCCCTGCGACGACGCCCGGCGCGCCACCTCGCGGAGAGGTGGACAACTAGGCTGTGCGTGGGGAGGGGGGGGGGATTGCTGCTGAAAAAGTTATTTTTTACCTCCTTTTTTACCCTCTCGGGCGTCTTTTTTTTTTTTTTCTTTTTTCTTTCTCGGGTGTTCGGTATTTCAACCATATTTTTTCAGAAGCTGTAGTATGAATTAAGCTGCGTCTTATATCGTGCGAAGAACGTGGTGGGGCTTTGGAATTTTATTTTTTTCCATTCGATATTCGTGTTCTTTATTTTTTTTTTCGTGAAGCCTCCTTTTTTGCGAGGCTATTGTTTAAACACAAGTGAGCTTCATCTTTCGGGGGAAATAATTACTGACCAATTGAGAGGAGTCAAATAGTATACTCGATTCAGCGCTTTTCGATCCTCGATTTTCTTTTTTTGCGTGTTGTATTATTCTGTTTACAGCTTACTTATTGCTTTCCATTGAATTTCCTGATTCAGATAATCACCGAGATGAGCGGGCTCCCTTTTATGCTCGTCCTCGAGTTTCTTAATTACTTTTTTCTTAATTTTAGTGCCATTGCATTTGGACGTGAAAACATTAATTAGAATCCACTTATTTTTTAAGAGGATGGTTTTTTTTTTTTTTTTTTTTTTGCAATTTGTTTTAATTTTTGGGATGCGTCTTGTTTTTTTTGTTTTTTTTTTGCTTTTTGCGTTTAATTTGTGAGTTTATACGTATCCGTGAATTTGCATGATGAAATAACCAAGAATCGAAAAATTCGATTGCTTTTTCACTTTGCCTTTATGTAATCTGGTCGGCTGGTTTTGGGTTTTATGGATGAAAATCCATATTTGACCAAACATAAGAAAACAAAGAGGAAGGATAGGTAAGTAGGTAGTTAATTAACGTCACACTGGAGCAACACGACGGACTATTGGTATCAAAACCAAATGGTGATGGTAATTTTAGTTAACGTCGTACTAGAGTAACACAACGGGCTATTGACGACGGTCCGGGATCAGTCCCTTAAGGGAAAGATCCGAGGACCACGCCTCGTAATTTGAACCACGGTCAGATGACGAAGCAACACCTGAGCTGGCACCCCACTCTCCAAACTTCCACGCCAACCCAACGTGAGGACTTTCGACCACGACAGATTTAAGGTTCACCAACCGCCTCTACACCATACGCTAGCAAACATCCATGCCCGGACCCGGATTCGAACCAGGAACCTTCCGATCTAGAGGCTAACACCTTAACCACTATACCGGTTGGTCGGCGGTAATATTGAAGAATATATTGCGAAATAGGTGGGATGAATATTTTCCCCATTCCTCTTTCATTTGTGCTCCTCTCATTAATCTTCAGGCTCCCAGACCAACGGGACTGACCAACTGGTCTGGTGGTTAAGGTGTTAGCCTCTGAATCGGAAGGTTCCAGGTTCGAATCTGGGTCAGTGCGTGGATATTTGTAAATGTGTGGTGTAGAGGTGTCTGGTGCTCCTTAAATCTGTTGTGGCCGAAAATCCTCACATTGGGTTGGTATGGAAGTTTGGAGAGTGGGGTGACAGCTCAGGTTTTGCCTCGTCATATGCCCGTGGTTCAAAATTACGTGGCGTTGTCCTTGGATCTTTCCTTTAGGAGATTGATCCCGGACCGTCGTCAATAACCCGTTGTGTATATCTAGTACGACGTGAATTAAAATTACATTTCCTTACCCAGACCAAAGGGTCAACAAAGGGAAAGACCGTCCTCATCCATCGGCTGTCTAAACGCATTTTACCCTTCTGGTGGCTGTTTCGTCGAGACACCATCTTATCAGCAAAACTGGTCCGATCTTGATAGAAGAGATAACTCGTCATATCGGAAGAAAGCTGATACTTGATCTCCTTTTCATCCAAAGCTGATACTTGATCTCGGTTTCATCAAAAACTGATAGTTGATCTTGTCTTCATTAATGTCCCATTTCACTTCCTTTCTCACATTCCATTTCAACCCTCTCATTACCCGGTCACTTCTTAAAACATCATTGATAGGCTCGGTGGTCTGAATTAGGGATGCGACATCGATAACAAAACATCGATGTTCAAAATTAAAACATCGATGTTGATAGTACATCGACCCAAAAACATCCATGTTTTTAAAATTCAGTGTATTTAAACTTTTTCCTCCATTTCTTAAAATTGGTTTAGCAACTATTGATGCGACATCGACAGCAAAACATCGATGTTCAAAATTAAAACATCGATGTTGATAATACATCGCCCCCAAACCATCGATGTTTTTAAAATTCAGTGCATTTAAACTTGTTTCCCCATTTCTTAAAATAGGTTTAGCAACTAGTGATACGACATCGGCTCCAATACATCGATGTTTTTTTCTAAAACATCAATGTTTAGAAAACATCGACATCGATGTCGGCATCCCTACTTTTCAGACCCTTCACCCTTGGCCACTTTGGTTTAAAAGTATGTTCAATTTGCTGATTATAAAAATTATGCTGCTTGGTTATTTTTTAAATTTTTATAACGGTACTTTTTTTATTTAAAAATAAACATCGACAACGTAAAAACATCGACAAGTTTAAACATCGATGTTACCAAAACATCGACCCCAATACATCGATGTTAAATACATCGATGTTTTTTAAAAAACATCGACATCGATGTCGCATCTCTAGTCTGAATCATAAATAAATCCTTCGTATTTGAAGATCTCCATCGAGCGAAAATTGTCACTTCGTTTTCCAAATAAGACTATATCAAATCCATAACCATCACGTTAGGAGCTTAGAGATCAACAAGTTGTACAACTACAAAACTAATTTCTTGAATAAAACGGCATAGTTAAGACTTATTCATTTTGAGAGTGTGAAGGACCAATAGGTTAATGTCTTCAGACGTCAGTATCCCAACTGCCTCTGAAAAGGTTAATTCCAACATGCATAAATATTCTAAGTATATATTAAGGCTAAGTCTGTAAACAATCTTCCATTTGATAGTCTTATGTCAAGGAATGCTTTATATGATAGGTGGACAGAGAGAGAGAGAGAGAGCATGGTATTCCAACTATCTTTAACAAAGCTAAACGTGACAAAAGTTCTTAATTTTTATTGTGTGTAAAATGTATTTTTATAAGGTGATAAGACTTCCTCTCTCGTAAGATTTTCCCTTTTCAAAGTGGTTACATAATACTAATATATATGTTTTCTCTATACTACACTTAAAACAGGGCTCGAAATACCCGGGTGCACAGGTGCACTGTGCACCTGAAAATAAAATTGTGCACCTAATTTATTCCCTCTAGGTGCACGCAGTGCACATATAGTTAAAAAAAAGCGGGGAAACATGTTTTATGTTATTTCGATATCTGAACAATATATTAGTATCGACCTCTCTCGCTATAAAGGAACGTAATTGAAATTCCTAAATACACACTATGCGAAAACTTTAATCCAGAAAATGCTATGTTGCAATGAAGGAAAAATACAAAAAGAAGGATGGACAATAAACCTTATGGGTAAAGATCTGCCAAAAACGTATACGTTTCTGATTGCGCACCAATGTCTGATGATGACTAAATACTTCTAAGTAATAATTTCGCAGATAAAAAAACTGTTTAAATATTTTTATTTACTACCTATTTGTAGCATATTCAAACATACCCAATTAACAAAGTAGTTTACATTACATGAATGCTTTTATATTACGTTTTTTCAAATGTGCACGTAAAATATAATCTGTGCACCTAATTTAAAAACTTAGGTGCACCTGTATTAAAAACTCCATTTCGAGGCCTGTCTTAAAATATGCTCACATATTCTGTATTCTACACTCGAAATATTCTGTGGATGTATTATCTAACCAACACTTAAAATATTCTGTGGATGTGTTCTCTATTCTATACATAAAATATTCTGTGAATGTATTCTCTATTCTACACTTTGAATATTCTGAATGTGAAAATTCATTCTCTATACTACACTTAAAATATGTTAACATATTCTGTATTCTACACTTAAAATATGTTAACATATTCTGTATTCTACACTTAAAATATGTTAACATATTCTGTATTCTACACTTGATATATTCTGCGGATGTATTATCAAACCAACACTTAAAATATTCTGTAAATGTGTCGTCTATTCTACACTTAAAATCTATGTGAATGTATTCTTAATTCTACACTTAAAATCTATGTGAATGCATTCTTAATTCTACACTTAAAATCTATGTGAATGTATTCTTAATTCTACACTTAAAATCTATGTGAATGTATTCTTAATTCTACACTTAAAATCTATGTGAATGTATTCTTAATTCTACACTTAAAATCTTTGTGAATGTATTCTTAATTCTACACTTAAAATCTATGTGAATGTATTCTTAATTCTACACTTAAAATCTATGTTAATGTATTCTTAATTCAACACTTAAAATCTATGTTAATGTATTCTTAATTCTACACTTAAAATCTATGTTAATGTATTCTTAATTCTACTCTGAAAAGTATTCTGTAAAATTACTTGCAGTCTACTTATATTCTCTACTTACTGAAAGTTATTTGTAGAAAAATGGCCATGCTTTCCAAATTTGTTTGTCCTACATAGTAACCGGTAGAGATTTAATTAACCTAAGTGTCCAAAATCTGCTGATAGTTTAAAATATCGGATTTCAAGTCAGTTAACCGATATGTAGTCCTTTTTAGGACCTGTCGAACACCTAGTCTTTTTTTAACAAATCATAAAGTTGAAAATTTTATCATTGACCCTTAAAAGGACTGTAAAAAATAAACACCTTTCGGGACTGGATACGTTTAAGGAAGTTGCCTATGGTGTTGCAGGATTTAGAACGTTGCTAAAATTTTTCATACGATGTCTGGCAAGGAGTACAATAGTTAAGTTTCCAATTTAGATATTTTTCTTGGAAATAGAAAACAATAAATTCAAGAGTGGTGGTAGCCCGGTTTTAAGAATAACGGATTAGCAATCGGAGGGTTGCATGTTCGACTCCAACCGAACACCATCGTGTACAAAGGGGATGATGCTCGTTAAATCTGGTGTGACCTAAAATATCCTGACGTTGACGCGGTGTGGACGTTTGGAGAGTGGGATGCCAACTCGTGTGTTGCCTCGTCATCTGACCGTTGTTTAAAATTACGTGGTGTTGTCCTTGGATCTTTACCCTGAAGATTGATCCCGAACGTTGCCAATAGGTCATTTTGTCGCTACAGTGCGACGTTAATTAACTATCTACAAACACAAAAAAATCAAGTAAAAAGATAGTAACAATCTTTTTTGAGGGTAATATTATGCGTTAAAATTCCATCTCTCTCCGAGTACACACAATCAACTTAAAATATTAATCACCTGGACCCCCCCCCCCTCCCAGTTTGCAATGTCACAAAATTATCATCTTTTCAACTACTTCATAAGAAAAATTATAAATTCTGAGCCTGGTAATGTCATTCTTAAAGCGGGAATCGAAATTATTGTTTACGACTCTTGACTTCAATTACTACATTTATACGCTAAATAGCTTTTATGATTTACTCTAAATTAGTCGTGTACGAATACAACGGATTTGAAATCTTTTGAGGGAAGAACAACAATTCTTAGTTAAATTCTTTTTTAAATTTTATTTGTATCCCCTTACATATGCCGACCAACCGGTATAGTGGTTAAGGTGTTAGCCTCTAGATCGGAAGGTTCCTGGTTCGAATCCGGGTCTGGGCATGGATGTTTGTAAGCGTATGGTGTAGAGGCGGCTGGTGCACCTTAAATCTGTCGTGGCCGAAAGTCCTCACGTTGGGTTGGCGTGGAAGTTTGTAGAGTGGGGTGCCAGCTCAGGTGTTACTTCGTCATCTGACCGTGGTTCAAAATTACGAGGTGCTGTCCTCGGATCTTTCTCTTAAGGGACTGATCCCGGACCGTCGTCAATAGCCCGTTGTGTTGCTCTAGTACGACGTTAACTAAAAATTACCATTACCATTACCCCTTACATATTTTACTTTTATTCTTAAATGTAGTTGTTGAAGTTGGAGTTGGAGTTGAGTTGACGTCGCGCTGGAACAACACAACGGGTTATTGGCGTCAGTCCGAGATCTATCCCGTAGAGAGAGATCCGAGGACAACACATCCCAATTTCGAGCCACATTCGGATGACGAGATCAACACCTGAGCTGGCACCCCACTCTCCACATATACAGATACACAAATCCGCAAAGGGACATGTGATGTCACGTGAGGTTTAACGTGCACTTGACGGTCTTTGGTTGGGGTTTTTAAAAACCATCATTTTAAGACCTCTAAACCTAAAACGCAATCTTGACAATAGCAAGAAAAGTTTTGAAAAAACACCATATTTTTACAATTGAATCCAAGTGTTTCAACGTCCACCCTCTGCTTGAAACTATTTTTGCACAACCCTTTCAAATCTGAGTCTTTTTGCAAGCGTATTTTTTAAAATTCCTATAGATTTACGGGCGTGGAAGTTTGGAGAGTGGGGTGCCAGCTCAGGTGTTGCTTCGTCATCTGACCGTGGTTCAAAATTACGAGGTGTTGTCCTCGGATCTTTCCATTAAGGGACTAATCCCGGACCGTCGTCAATAGCCCGTTGTGTTGCTCTAGTAGGCCTGGTGGTTAAAGTTTTAGCCTCTAGATCGTAAGGTTTATGGTTCGAATCCGAGTCAGTGCATGGATATTTTTAAGCGTATGGTGCAGAGGCGACTGGTGCACCTTAAATATGTCGTGGCCAAAAGTCCTCACGTTTGGTTGGTGTGGAAGTTTGGAGAGTGGGGTGCCAGCTCAGGTGTTGCCTCGTCATCTGACCATGGTTCAAAATTATGTAGTGTTGTCCTCGGATCTTTTCTTTAGGGCAGGGGTTTCCAACCTTTTAGTAACTGCGTACCACTTGAAATTTTTAGAAAATTTTTGGTGTACAACCAGTCCTATATTTTTTTAGAAATATATATCTAATGTCAGAAAAATGCCCAGTTGCTTGTTTTATTTTAATTAAAATACCAAGAAAGCTTCATATGTTATGATTAATGTACTTGTATTTCGTATTAATGATGTTTTAATAAAGGAAAAAATAAAACGATCATTGAAAATTACAGTTTTATTTTTTACTCACATGTCTAAAAACAACTAATTTTAAATAATTAGTTCAAACTAAGCAAACAAAGATTAACGTAGTCAAACATCCATTTTTAGTGCTAAACTTATTGTTTGTCTTTTAATAAAATATCAATATCAGGAGCAATGGAGCTTAACTTCACTCTTAAGTCCTCTTCAACACTTACTCTGTTTCTATATTTATTTTTTATATACAAAAGTTCAGAAAAAGCACTCTTACACAAGTAACTAGTAACAAATGGCATAAGAAATAGCATAACGGGGTGTGTGTACATACTAAAAAATCGAACAAACTTCATAGAATATTTGGGTCGCTCGTGTCATCCTTGCGTACCACCTGAATCGTTGCCGCGTACCACCTGAATCGTTGCCGCGTACCACCGGTTGGGAATCCCTGTTTTAGTGGATTGGTCCCTGACCATCGTCAATAGCCCGTTGTGATTGCTCTAGTACGACGTTAATCTTAATTGAATTTAAGCCGTGGTAACCCAGTTGTATTTGTAACCGAATGGTTTCGAATTCGAATCCAGCCAAAGATCGTCGTGTAGTAAGGGGGCAGGTGCACGTTAAATCTGTCGTTCTCAAATGTACTCACGTCGGAGTGGTGTGGAAGTTTGGAGAGTGGGGTACCAACTCAAGTGTCGCTTCGTCATCTGACAGTGGTTAAAAATTAGATGGGGTTGTCCACGGATCTTTCTAGTCGGGTTTGATCCCGCACTGTCACCAATAGCCCGCTGTGCTGTATTTTAATCACCGCGCCAAAAAGAAACAGTAATTAAAATACCTACCTTCCGGTTTTGAATTTAAATTGTGCTTTCCTATCTCTTAATAAACTCCTTTCATTCTCAGCAGGAGTTAAATAACACTGTATTACAACAACAACAACAACAAAAATAAATTACCCTATGGTGTAAGTCGATAAGTTTTTTAGATAAAAAGAAGTATACGGTGACACTAAATTTAGCACGGAAAGCACTAAAACAGCAACTTTATGTTTGAAACGACCAATTATGGCAAGACATTCGATTTGGGTAAGATAAAAAACGAAATTAAGGACGACCGCTTTTTATTTCGTCAGGTAAGTAAAAAGTCCGCCGGGTTTTCATTGAGTTAGCTACACTGATTTGTTTTATCTCGTAGCGGTTTCCAGAGCGAAAATTTTTATGAGCTGCATAAGGACACAATGCCAGTGAGCTAATCGATACGCGTGATATGATGTTATTCCTTTTCTACAACACTGAATGCTTTGAGATGTTTGTTGATTCTTATTCTGCTTGTGTTGCTTACTTTTGCTTCCTTTTGTCCTGAAACTCAATGAGGATATCGCAGAAGAGTATGTGAGATCAGCATGGCACACAGGTAGGTAGGTAGGTATTTTAACCTACTACCTACTATGGATGCGACATCGATGTCAATGTTTTCAAAAAATCGATGTTTTTTAAAAAACATCGATGTTTTTAACATCGATGTATTGGAGTCGATGTTTTTGTAACATCGATGTTTATACTTGTCGATGTTTTTACGTTGTCCATGTTTTATTTTTAAATGAAAAAAGTAATTTTTTGAAGGTTTTTTTAGTAAAAATTTTAAAATTAATGTTTATAAGTGTCGATGTTTTATTTTTAAATGAAAAAAGTACCGTTATAAAAATTTAAAATATAACCATGTAGCATAATTTTTATAATCAGCAAATTGAACATACTTATAGACCAAAGTGGCCAAGAGTGAAGGACCTGAAAAGTAGGGATGCGACATCGATGTCGATGTTTTCAAAACATTGATGTTTTATAAAAACATCGATGCATTGCAGCCGATGTCGCATCACTAGTTGCAAAACCAGTTTTAAGAACTGGGGGAAAAAAGTTTAAATACACTGAATTTTAAAAACATCGATGGTTTGGGGGCGATGTATTATCAACATTGATGTTTTAATTTTGAACATGGATGTTTCAAAACATCGATGTTTTGCTAGCGATGTCGCATGACTAGTCGCTAAACCAGTTTTAAGAAATGGGGGGACAAAGTTTAAATTCGCTGAATTTTAAAAACATCGATGTTTTGCTGTCGATGTTGCATGACTAGTTGCTAAACCAGTTTTAAAAAATAGGGTAAAAAGTTTAAATTCACTGAATTTTAAAAACATCGATGTTTTGCTGTCGTTGTTGCATGACTAGTTGCTAAACCAGTTTTAAGAAATGGGGGGGAGGGAGTTTAAATTCACTGAATTTTAAAAACATCGATGCTTTGCTGTCGATGTTGCATGACTAGTTGCTAAACCAATTTTAAGAAATGGGGAAAAAGTTTAAATTCACTGAATTTTAAAACCATCGATGTTTTGCTGTCGATGTTGCATGACTAGTTGCTAAACCAGTTTTAAGAAAAGGGAGGAAAAAGTTTAAATTCACTGAATTTTAAAAACATCGATGTTTTGCTGACGATGTTGCATGACTAGCTGCTAAACCAGTTTTAAGAAATGGGAGCGAAAAGTTTAAATACACTGAATTTTAAAAACATCGATGTTTAAAAACATCGATGTTTTTGGGTCGATATATTATCAACATCGATGTTTTAATTTTGAACATCGATGTTTCAAAACATCGATGTTTTGCTGTCGATGTCGCATCTCTACTACCTACGCTGTGGCGATTAGATTTTTTCTGTCGTCTACTACGGCACTTTGGCTTGACTCTCCGAGCCCCCTTACCTAATTACCAAACTAGAGCAATAGGGCCGTGAGTGGTATTTACGACTGACGCTTTCCTTTCATAGTATTAAGTGGCGTATCGTTTGGCGTGAGAAGAGATATCACCGGAGCGACTTTCTGCTTTTCCCAAAGCGTACACACCTCACGGTCGTCAGGGTAGGGGGGCCACCGAACAAAAGGAGGGACCCTCTAGAGCATAGGTTCCCAACCTTTTAGTAACTGCGTACCACTTGAAATTTTTAGAAGTTTTTGCCGTACCAACAGTCTTATATTTTTTTAGAAACAGATATCTAATGTCAGAAAAGTGCCCAATGGCTTGTTTTATTTTAATTAAAATACTAAGAAAGCTTCATATCTTATGATTAATGCACTTGTGTTTCGTATTAATGATGTTTTAATAAAGGAAAAAATAAAACGATCATTGAAAATTACAGTTTTATTTTTTACTCACATGTCTAAAAACAACTAATTTTAAATAATTAGTTCAAACTAAGCAAACAAAGATTAACGTAGTCAAACATCAATTTTTAGTGCGAAACTTATTGTTTGTCTTTTATTAAAATATCAATATCAGGAGCAATGGAGCTTAACTTCACTCTTCAGCCCTCTTCAACACTTACTCTGTTTCTATATTTTTTTTTATTTTTCTATACAAAAGTTCAGAAAAACCACTCTTACACAAGTAACTAGTAACAAGCGGCATAAGAAATAGCATAACGTGGTTATACATACTAAAAAATCGAACAAACATCATAGAATATTTGGGTCGCTCGTGTCATCCTTGTGTACCACCTGAAACGTTGCCGTGTACCACCGGTTGGGAATCCCTGCTCTAGAGGGTCAGTTGCTGACAGCCAGACAGCTCGTAAATGGTGATCGATGCCAGCGGGTTATTAAAAGGGGGATAACAATAAAAAATGTTGCTCTAGTTAACACTTCAACATCTATGGTGCGTCTTGTTAACACGCAACTATTATTAAATTTTTCAGAATGTTGCATGTAGTTAATATTTCATCGTGCATCTATGTAATTTTTCAAAATGTTGCATCCAGTTAACATTTCTATGTTTATACAATTTTTCAAAATGTTGCATCCTGTTAACATTTCTATGAATATACAATTTTTCAAAATGTTGCATCCAGTTAACATTTTTATGTTTATACAATTTTTCAAAATGTTGCATCCAGTTAACATTTCTATGAATATACAATTTTTCTAAATGTTGCATCCAGTTAACATTTCTATGTTTATACAATTTTTCAAAATGTTGCATCCAGTTAACATTTCTATGAATATACAATTTTTCTAAATGTTGCATCCAGTTAACATTTCTATGTTTATACAATTTTTCAAAATGTTGCATCCAGTTAACATTTCTATGTTTATACAATTTTTCAAAATGTTGCCTCTACTTAACATTTGGATACAACGATAATACAGGTTGAAATATTTTAATGGAAATTATTACGATTAAGACCAGTCCTTATTGGTAGGCAATTTACACGATTACTTTTTTTTATCAAGCATTAAACAGAATGCAGGCGATTCAATCCGTTTCCCCAATCATTAAGATAAGTTCGAAAAGTTCTTTTGCTTTATTTAATTTTCTTGTCTTCAAAGATGAAACGTGATCTAAATCAAAGGGAGGGGTGCTTTTCCTTATTCGTTGAAATCATTTTTAAATTAACAAAACCGCTTCTTCGACCCCAAGATAGGATAGATTCGATATATATAATTGAAACTTTGAGTAATTTTCATTTAATTTTCCCGAAGGGCTTTTTCGCCGACGTTCAAATCTTTTTGTTTGAGATTATAACAAAAGTGACAAGTCATCAAGGAGACACAATACTAAATTCCTATTATATTCCCTGGATAAGTGATCCTATCAATGACATAGCCGGAGGTAATAAAACACAACTGTCCTTTCTGTGTAAAATAATTGTCTTTCTTACGTATTTAGTACAAATTTACTGATTTCGCAGCAGGTTTTCAAGGACTGCTTTTAGGAAGAAGAGGTTTTGTACACTCAGTCACAGAACGTTACATTTTAAATAATCAAATGAGGGAGGGATGTTCACATGAAAATTTATAGCTCTCTAACAGCCATTTCGCCAACAGTCTATTTTTACAAGAAATGAAATTTTTTGCTAACTGATGTTTCTTTCTACATGAATCAAATTTGGATCGTTAAATTGATGCTTTTTATTAAACCATATAATTTTTACCTAGGTAGGTATCTTGATTAACGTCGCACTGGAGCAACACAACTGGCTATTGATCCCCTCAAATCTCCACGTAATTTTGAACCACGGTCAGATGACGAGGTCAGACCTGAGTTGGCGCCACACTGTCCAAACTTCCACACCATGCCAACGTGAGGACATTTAAGGCCACGACAAATTTAACGTGCGCCAGCACCCTTCGGACAAGGCGGTCTATGGTTGGATTCGAACTCGCAACCATCCGGTTGCTAATTCGTAAATCTTCCTAACAGACAACCGCTACCCCGCATAATGTAACAGACAAGTAAATTTGTTTCATGCTGAAAACTTACAGGGATTTTAAAATGGGTCACCAATGTTCAGCTGCGGGTAAAAAGGCTAATAGGTTATTGGGGTGTATTAAAAAGACTGTAACTTCAAGGGATAAGAATATAATCTTGCCGTTATATAAGGGTTTAGTAAGACCATATCTAGAATATGCTGTACAATTCTGGGCTCCATATATGAGAAAGGATATAGAATTAATTGAAAGGATTCAGCACAGAGCTACAAAAATAATAAAGGGGATAGCAAATCTCGAATATAATGAACGTTTAAGTAAGCTAAATATGTATACACTGGAAAGAAGAAGAAAGAGGGGGGATTTGATTCAGCTTTTCAAGTTGGTAAAACAAGGGGGCACAGAGAGCTTAAATTTCAATAGGGATAACAGAACAAGGGGCCATGGGTATAAATTAAATAAGACATATTTTAATCGGGATTTAAGGAAAAACTACCACTTTAAAAGGGTAATAGACAATTGGAACGCGTTGCCAGAAAATATAGTTAATTCAAAGGAAGTGTACGAATTTAAGATACAATTGGATAGTCAGTGGGAATTGGGGAATTCATAAACAAAGGACCTGCCTTGTTGGACTTGAGCCTGTAGCTGGTCGTCAATATTTGTATTTGTATTTGTATCACGGCCTGAGAATTAGTTTCAGTGTATTTCAGTATTAACTTATTTTTTAAACTCAGATAAAGAAGAAATGTATTCAAAATTTCAAAAAATCTATCACATTACTTAATTTTTTCTCGACTGTCTCGATTTTCTGTAGGGAAATGTTTTGCAAAATAGTTGACCTTGACATCAAAGTCAACCGTTTTTTTTTTGTTGTTGTTTAGGAAAAATTCCGCATAGTTGACTAAAACAAAATGCATCATCTGAAAAAATGTATATGCTATCCAGTCTCTGCTACATTCTTCAGTAAAAATGTATCCATTGGATTGAAGCATTATAGAAAACTTTAATACTATAAATCTTCTACTATCAACCTTTCAGAAATATGGTGTGTTAGACTTAAAAAAAGACAGAAAAAACCAGCATGTATGGCCTATGTTATAAATATTATGATCAAACATGAGTATCCTCACCAATATCTACTCACATTTACTTCCTTTTAATCGAATTGGTTTTAATTACTGTGTTGTTGTAAAAGTTCGTCTCTCTTTACCGAAAAAAAATTGAAGAAAAATTGCCTTTTTTACTAAAAGTTACATTGAATCAATATAGTATGTGCCGTTCTGTTTGATGACCTTACTCAATATCTTCGGTAGAGGAATCATCCTGCGCTCATAGAAGTTCCTAAGTTTCTGACTAGAGAACTGATCCAGGGGTCGAAGCTCTCTGAACAATTTGTAGAACGTGTAATCATTAACGGCATAAAGACGCAATACGAGCCGCGGTAGCTCAGTCGGTAGAGCGTCGGGCTCGCATCAGAAGGGTTGTGGGTTCTGTCCTCGGCGGAGCCTGCAATTCTCATGATTGTGAGATCGGCGCTTCGACCTGGCTAAAGACCGTCGTGTTCACTAATGGTGACTGGGGCACGTTAAATAGGTCGTGGTCACAAAGTCCCCCATGTTCCCATACCAAATCAATACCTCTGGGGGTATCTGATCAGAGGGTTATCGGCCTCTGATTGGTATCTAAATTACGATATGTGTGAGTGAATGGATGTATGAAAGGGACCTTCCTGTAAAACGTATGTGTCATGTATGCCGAGCAAAGTCGGACTTACTCCTAATGGGGCTCAATAACATGGAAGGTGCACCCTCTTGCCTCTTGCCGTCTTCTACGGGCCTGGCACTCCTCTGGTCTGCCAGTGTAGGCATTAGAAACAACAACAAGACGCAATCCGTTTCTTTTTTTGCGTCTGCGAAAGATTCTTGCCTTTCCGTAAATAAAAAAATGCATTATGTGTCGAAAATTATTTTTATTTTCTGCCATTTTTGGAATTTAAAAATCCCATCCCATTAACAGACTTTTTATCCCAAGGACTCGCTGAAATTCCTTCTTTCAAACAACATGAAAACTTTACACGTATGAAGTAAATAACACTTCGGTTTTGCGATGCCAATACCGTTTAGTGCAAAAAACGGGACAAACAATTGCAGCATCCCGACATAAATTATTTTTTCCACACTGGTTTAGGAGAAAGTGCCTTAAAATAAAAAACTATCATATTACACAATTTCCTCAATCATCCTGATTTTCAGTTATTGAAGTTTTTCGCGAAAAGCTTGACCTTGCTAGCAAAGTCAAACTTTTTACAGCAAAGAATTCGCCTGGTTGACGAATATAAAATGTAGCATTTGAAGTAAAAAAATCCTGCATGTACCATCCAGTATACTATATGCTTCAGTAAAAATATATATCCATTTGACTGACGAGTTTCACTGAAAAACTAAAAATATGAAGTTCTTGGGTTGGTTCTTATTGGTCCCGTTTTTGGCTCTGGACGGCATTGCATCACAAAACTAAAATGTTGTCTACTTGATACGTGAAAAGTTTGGATGTTGTTTGAAAAACGAATTTCAGCCAGTACTTGGAGGGAGGGGGGTGCTATTGGGTTGTGCTTTTAAAATTTTGTTAAGCATTACAAAGTGCAGAAAATAATAAACAGTTTTGACGTATTATGGTTTCTAACATCCGAAAAGGCAAGAATGCTTTGCAGGCTCAAAAAAAGACATGTGATGTGTAGGGTGAGGAACCATTGACGATTCCATGTACCGTTAGTGGTTGGGAAAAGTTTCTGGATCCGATCTTTATCCAACCTCAGAAATTCTATGAGTGCGGGATGATAAAGCTACAGGAAAGATAGAGAAAGGTCATCGGACATAACGGTATACTATATTGATTCAATGTCATTTTTAGTAAAAATAAATAGTTGATCTTCAGTTTTTGTCAAAAAAATTAAACGTTCAGAAGACACTTCTAAAAATGAAAATAAAAGTATGCATACCCTTAAGTATTTAAATATGATTTTAATTGAATTTCCTGACAATATCAACCCTCCGCCTTATTTTTGTCCTATATTTGAATTAATTAGCTTTTAACAGTATTAACTTATATTTTTTCACACAGGTAAGGAAAAAATGTTTTAAAATGGAAACTATCAAATTACACTATTTCCCCTTTGCTGTCTTCACTCTGTGCGACTGGGGTTATTTTTTTCCATCAAAAAATCTGCTTGCTTCACAAAAGTCAAATGTACCATCCGAAAAGAAAATTATGCAGGTTCAATCCAATCTACTTGCTTCAAGAAAACATATCCTTTCGATCGGCGAGTAGCACTATACAACTTTTAAGGTTTCGGAGTTTTATTGCCCGCTTTGAGAAATTTGTATGGCGAAAGACTTTATAGACAAAAAAAAAACATGCATGTATTACGTAGGATATAAAAATATCGAGCTGCTACAAAAAATTTTTTTGCAGTAATTATAGAAAAATTATTTACTAAAAATTATACAATGTAAATAAATATATCATGTGGCATTCTGTAAAAATTATTGTTTTCACACACACACACACACACACACACACACACACAACTCACAGGCTAAAGAGAAAGTGCCGTAAAATGCAATCTATGACATTACACAATTTCCCCTTCACTGTCTTCTCTCTCTGCAATTGGAATTTTGGGCAAAAAGGTTGACCTTCAAAGCAAGGTTAAATGTTACCGCGTGGCCTCTTCCACCCCTGCTTGGTGTGTCCCACTAGCGCGTCTTTTTAGTAATGGCTCTTCGTTACGTGGACGATTCTATTTAGGACCGTAGGGAGGTCGGTAGATATTAAACTCGTGATAAGTGAATCGATTCTTCAGTTTGATTCTTTCGTAACTTGTTTTGATCATTTGATCTACAGTGAGCTATGATTATTTACTTGTCTGGTAGTCTTTTTTTTGTGTGTCTTCTATGATTTTTTGAAGCAGATTGATGGAATGTATGATTGATGGAAGGGTACTTATACTTTAAAGAGCTTCTTTTCGTGAAGCAACGATGGCCTCATGGCTAAATTCACCCACCTTCAGATTAGCGTCGGCAGCGGAGGATGACTTCCCGAGTTCGAACCCAGCTGGCGGAAAAATTTTTAGATCCTCCAAATTATTAAAAAAAATTCCAATTTAATTCCTTTTCATTCAAATTTACTTTTCCTAATTTTTAATACCCTTTTCATATTTTTCCAAGCTTCCGTTGATTTTACATAAATAATCTAAGAACCACTCCTGAACTCACTACCAGCTGATATTTTTCCGCCCCTCTGCCGTCCCCTTTGCTTTAGGATGATTGTGTCGTATCCACCGCTGGCTTAGGACCATTCTGATGTAACAAAAAGCATACATAAAACACTAACTTATATAATTATTAACTTATATAATAAAAGGATACAATTTTCGGCTCCCACCTCTACCCACCCATAGCCATGGATCTGAAAAGAAAAGAAGAAAGCAGAAAGGAAGAGATAAATCGCCAACAACTATAAACCTTGATGACATACGTATCTAGGTCATGTGATCCGATTAGCCGATCAAGTTGGACTTGGGTAAAGTACTATCATGGGATTGAGGCGCCTGTCCTCCCCACGGTCCTAAATAGAATCGTCCACGTAACGAAGAGCCATTACTAGAAAGACGCGCTAGTGGTGTGTCCCTACTTCATAGGGCTGTTCAGAGGGGGAGGGCCAAAGGGGCTCAAGCCCCTGATCCTTATCTCTTTGTGTCAGAAATACCTACCCCTTTTCAAGAAGGCCTCAATCATGAATTCGATGTGGAAATGTATCGGGGTGATGCAGAAGTTCGTCCCGTTTTAGACGCTAAATGACACTACATTGCAAAACCCGAGTGTTTTGTGTTTTTTAAACATGTAATCTTTTGATGTTATTTGATAGACGGAATTTCAGCGAGTATTTGGGGGGAAATTGTGTTATTGGGTTGTGTTCTTTAAATTTTGTTAAGCCTTGAAAATGGCAGGAAATATGGAGCATTTTCGACTTATAATGCTTTTTTTGTACTTCCAAAAAGGTAAGAACGCTTCGCAGACGCAAAAAGAGATATGTGTCGTGTGGGATGAAGCACTGGGTGAAGGTGCCGTATGTGGTTTAGAAAGTTTCGTCGCATGGGTCAGTTTTGTAGTCAGGGTACCTCAGAAATACTATGAGCGCGGGATGATGCGGCTAGCGGAGGAATGGAAAAAGGTCAGCGAACAGAACGGAACATACTTTATTGATTAAAATGTAATTTTTCGTCAGTAAAATATTTTTTTTTCAATTTTTGTCAAAGAAACGTGATTGACTTTTGTGTCAACCCACATAATTCTTTTGTTTAAAGCCTTCTTGAAGGGTGAGTTGGATTAAGGTGTTTGGCAGAGTTTATGGTATAAAAGCCG
Organism: Metellina segmentata; assembly: GCA_947359465.1. Lineage (NCBI taxonomy): Eukaryota > Metazoa > Arthropoda > Arachnida > Araneae > Tetragnathidae > Metellina > Metellina segmentata. The sequence goes on along the minus strand of OX375877.1, from coordinate 115,766,324 downwards.
TATTTCGGAAAGGTGCTCCAAAAAGTGTTAAGTCAATGGACATTCGAGGTCTCTCCGGGAAGCATTCAACCATGTTAAATGAAACAAGATGCATTGTATCTAGGATTATGACGCCTTGTCTACCTATCTACCCATTAATATAAAAAATATTTTGTTGCAGAGAAAAATAAAACTGACCAACTGACGGAAAATTATTAATTTAATTAGTATCACTTTGAAGTTGAAATAATAAGTAAAATAAAAGTACGACAAATTAAGTAATTTCAGTAGTATTAAGTAGACTTTCATCTCTAGCTCATTAGAATGAAGAAACATCCATAGCATTAAGTTACGAATGGAAATCGCCAGACTTAATTTCTCTTCTCACATTTGAAGGAAAGCATTCCTCCCCATACATTGTATCACGTTGGGTTGGCGTGGAAGTTTGGAGAGTGGGGTGCCAGCTCAGGTGTTGCTTCGTCATCTGACCGTGGTTCAAAATTACGAGGTGTTGTCCTCGGATCTTTCCCTTAAGGGACTGATCCCGGACCGTTGTCAATAGCTCGTTGTGTTGCTCTAGTACGACGTTAACAAAAAATTACCAATTACCCATACATTGTACAGCGTTCGAATTGCCACTGTGTGTAGAGTATACCCCATATTGAGAATAGTGGAGTGGTTGATTAAAATGTTTCTTTCGCTTCTGTGAACAACTGTATATCTAATATATTCGAGGTTGTAAAATATTTAAGGATGCGGTTTGATCTGTCAATTCGTCAGATTTCAGTAAAGAATGAGTGTAATCTGAAAAAGTAAGCGTGTTTCGGTATCTATACAGAACAATATTCAATGTCATACATTTTTGAAGAAAAAAATATTTTTTTTTAAATATTTGTTTGAAAAAAATGGAAAACAAAACAAACAAATTTTTAGAAGCAAACACACGAAATAACTTTTTTGTCACTTCCATAATTCCATTTAGAAAGATATTTTCCAACTCAGATTTTGCATAATGAAAAGTGTGTTGCTTTTACTTCTCAAATTGAAATTAACTCGATCCTTAAAGTGTTATTTTAACTAAAATAGTTGGTAGGGGTAGGCAGGTATTTTAATTAACGTCGCACTGGAGCGGTAAAGCAGGTTATTGGATACGGTCTGGGTTCAACCCCTCATGGTAAAGATCGAGGACAACACCACGTAATTTTGTACCACAGTCAGATGACGAGATAACACCTGAGCTGGCACCCCACTCTCCAAACTTCAACACCAGGGATGTGAGAACATTTGAGGCCACGACAGATATAACGTACACCAGCCCCATTTGTATACGACGGTCTTTACCCTCTGGTTGCTAATCCGTTACTCACCAATCGGTCTAACGCCGTCCTAAAGTAGTTGGTATAATAGGAGAAGGTAGGTAGGTTGTTAAAATAACATCACACTCGAGCAATACGACGGGCTACTGACGAAATTCCGGGATCGATCCCGAAGGGAACTTCCAACTCTTCCTCATTTTGAACAAATGCCGAGGTTAATACCCACTCTTCAAACTTCTACACCACACACCAACGTGAGGACATTTGAGATCACGACGGATATATGTGTACCAACACCATGTACACGACTGTCTTTGGTCGGATTGAAGTTCAAACTCGTAATCCTCCGGGTGCTAATCCGTTATTCTTCCAACCGGTTAACCGCCTTCCTAAAGTAGTTGGAACAATAGAAGAAGGTAGGTCTGTATGTAGGTAGTTGAATTAACATCGCACTCGAGTAACACAACGGTCTATTGACGAGGTTTCGGGATCGATCCCGAAGGGAAGCTCAAACACCTCATCAATTTGAAACCGAAGCCGAGTTATTACCTGAGCTGGCACCCAAATCTACAAACGTCTACACCACACCAACGTGAAGACATTTGAGACAGAGATGGATTTACGTGTACCAACCACATTTACACGACAGTCTTTGGTTGGATTGAAGTTCAAACTCGCAATCCTACGGTTGATAATCCCTTACTCTTCCAACAAGGCCCGCTGGCATTGGGAAATGAAAAAAAAGTTTACAAAATATGTTAGTATTCATCCTATATATTTAAATTTTCCCTAGAAATTAAGCACAACTATAAAGCGGTAGATCATTTCTCCCACGCTGTACATACCCAATCATGTTGATCGTATAACTTTTTGTACTAACCATGTCTTTAAGCAACTTCATCATTTGTATCGTAAGCCCAAAGTATGCTCACCTGTATCTTCATAAAACAGTTAGTATGTTAGGTGCGTACCTTTACGATCCATTCCGTGATACAGCATAATTTGTACATAGGAACATCACTTGAAGAGAAGCTAAGCTCTCTTTCCGATTAACATCATCTTGGGGGGATATTTACAAGGCCAATTTAGCATCTGATGGAATACGAGATAAGCTCACATAATCCTCCTCATTACCTGATACGTGAAATTCTGCTAGACAGGCTAACTAGGCCTGTCTAGGGGAGTCAGCTAAGTAATAATAAGTTAGGTCTTATTAATGGTGATGTTATGCCCATTGTGTGATTTATATCAATGATTTTTCATAGTGAAGTTTCGCAAATAAAATAATCTAAATTTAATGAACGACATTAGAGATACAACATCTTGTCTTTTCAACTTTCGGTTTGCAATCAAATGGTGTACTTTTCCTAACACATATCAGGCAGTAATTATGGCTCTGCTTTAAATATTTGTTTTGTTATTTAATGCACTCCTCTGATTTCCTAAGCCGTGGATTCCGATCCAATTACCCTTGCTTAGCTAAAAATAACCTAAGACTAACGAATCCCAACCACCTCTGATTCAACTCTATAAAAAGACAGCGATCTCAATACCTTTTTAAGAATGTGGTTAGTCCCGTTTTCTGTCCTCCAAGAGGTTTCGATGAGATATCTCGTCCATCAAAATCTGATCAACTTTGCTAATGACAAGATATCTCGTCATCACGTTATTGCCGATTTTTTTTCATGATGACGACATCATATTCGGGTTTTTTCTAATGACGAGTTATCTCGTCCATCAAGATTTGGTCAGTTTTCCTAATGACGCGATATCTCGTCGAGAAAACCCCCAGGAGGGTTAATTTAGAATAAAAGGTACTGTCTGTCTTCCATGAGACAAGTCTGGAGGGTGGTAGTCGCTATAGAAACAAGGCTCTTTCATTTTGGATAGGGGTGACTTTCGGGTATGACGTAATTTTATTTTGTTTTCACCTTTGTTGGCAGTGAAAAGAGATATTTTACCAGGTAAAGATCTTCCAGGAGACAAGTAAACATTTGATTAGACCTCTAAATATCAAATTGTCATTAAACTTAAGATTTATCTTCGCGTCTAAACCCCCCCCCCCCTCTGTGCAAAAACTTGTTACAAACTTTCACCAATTCTAGGCAGGGAACAATTTGTTTTGGTCTACTTGGATCTTCATTCCCCTTGGATTTATAAGGCCAGTTTTGTCTCGAAAATATATCTTACTAACCACAGCGTGGCCAGGCCATGACAGTTCGTTTCATAGGGTCAGGTATGGCTACTGCTCGTTAACGCTCTTTAACCCAACCCCGGTGATTGCAACTAGGGATGCGACATCGATAGCAAAACATCGATGTTTTGAAACATCGGTGTTCAAAATTAAAACATCGATGTTGATAAAACATCGACCCAAAAACATCGATGTTTTTAAAATTCAGTGTATCTAAACTTTTTTCCCCATTTCTTAAAACTGGTTTAGCAACTTGTGATGCTACATCGACAGCAAAACATCGATGTTGATAACACATCGCCCCCAAACCATCGACGTTTTTAAAATTCAGTGTATTTAAACTTGTTTCCCCATTTCTTAAAACTGGTTTACCAACTATTGATGCGACTTCGACAGCAAAACATCGATGTAAAAAATTAAAACATTGATGTTGATTTTAATTTTACTTTCGTTATCTCCTCTCAAGAAAATAACAGATAGTTCGATCAGTTCCCGATAATTGTCACTTATAATGGATTTTTGCAGTTCATGGTTAAAAAACGTCACCAATCCGTTAATGGTCGCGTCAAAAAGAAGCTGTTTGGCAAAATATGTGCATGTTTTGATAGCATTAGGATTAATTTTTTTCTAGTTGTCTCTGAACTTTTTGATCAGTGGAATATCGGGACTGCTTCGACTTGGATCTTTGATTCAAATACACTTTTCAGAACCAGTTCATAAACATGATGACGGCAAACAAAGAGTAACAATTATCTTTCTATATTTTGTTCCAAGCTCACAAGCTCCATTCAAGCGGTCTGTATTAGATGTTGTCGTAACACAGTACATTATTGATACTTTATCATTGAGGTTCCATTCTTTAAGTGCGTTTGAAACTGCTTTAGCTTCATCTTTGCCGGAAGAGCTGTCCAGTTTTGGTACTGAAGCAGTTGCTCCTTCTCTCCAAATGAAATAGGGATCGGCAGGCGTTCTTCTTTAGAACCTCTCACATCCAGGCCTAGTAACAATTTTCCATCGTAATGAACGGTAACTACTTCGGGCACGTTATTCTGAAAATCGGATTTTATGGATTCCGCTCTAACCTTTCTCAATGACTCACCTCACCAACCAAGAAAATGCTTTTTTTGCTGCTTCTCAGTTCCATTAACATCTTCGAAATATAAAATAATGCGCGTTAATTACCCGACAAGGCGAGAGTAAAGCCCGGTATTTCAAGAGTCAGGGTAGAAGAGATTCAAATCCAACGTCTCGAATTTCTCTACCGGTATACTGGTTAAGGTGTTAGCCTCTAGATTGGCGTTCCTGGTTTGAATCCGGGTCCGGGCATGCATGTTTGTTAGCGTATGGAGTAGAGGCGGCTGGTGTATCTTAAATCTGTCGTGGCCGAAAGTTCTCACGTTGGGTTTTTATGGAAGTTTGGAGAGTGGGGTGCCAGCTCAGGTGTTGCTTCGTCATCTGATCGTGGCTCAAAAATACTAGGTGTTGTTCTCGGATCTTTTCCTTAAGGGATTGATCCCGTACAGTCGTCAATAGCCCTTTGTATTGCTCTAGTACGCCGTTAATTACAAATCACCAATTACCGCTCCAACAGGAATTCACAACTTATAGCAACGCTGCGTGTTTATGTTTTCCTAAGAAGCGCATCAAATGTAACAGTCAGTCATGTGATCGGTTATTTGAACTAAATTCTGGTGATAGTGCGTGGCGTATGACGCATTTGACTGCTCTAGAACTAGTGTGCTAGGAAAACCCGCCTTCACTGACAGAGCAAGCACGGTGCACGCGCTGTACCCGCGACGCAACGTGTACGAACATGTTTCAATGCAAGTCGGCACGGGTTGCAGTGTTCCAAATAAGGTAAAAATTTATTTTCGAGTGTTTTAGGGTCAAAACTAGAACCTATGCGTTAGAAAATAAAAACTTTGAAAAATAAGGGACACCCTAATATACATCTACCACGAAGATCTAGATTAATCGTAAAAATATCAGTTATTTTCACATACATTTCCTCAAACCGTCTTTTTTTACTACCCTTCCTTCTACTCCACCAACATATTTCATTCTGTGATTCAATTTCACGCATTTGTTATCCTCCACTATATCAGCAAACATAATTCTTCCACTTTCTGACCTTTTTCTCCGTATTAAGATACTTCTTTAATCAAGAGACGGTCGATATTGGAGGGGGAAATATTCCATTTCAATCCCATCTATTATCTCAACATTAATACCGTGCCCAATCTCGAAAACTACAATAAGCGGTGATATTTCATTTCCATTTCATCTCTTATCATTACATAAAAAGTAGATCTGATACCCAAACTAAGCATTGTCAGCAAACAATTCTGCCGATACGCGTTTTTCTAGAGAACATCAATCAAACACAAAATAACATAAATTGTCCCCGCCTATCCGAAAAGCATAATTATCCTAATGAAAAATGATTTCATTAGAGGATTTCGCTGACCCAATCGAATATGACTGGTAGTTAAAAGATCAGGAACAACCAATCAGGAAACGGATCTCTCGAGCCCACTATGAATTACATTTGAGCGTAGAAAAGCAGTTTTCAATCCCTTTTTTTTTCCAAAAAAAAAAAAAAAAAAAAAAAAAAAAAAGAGAGAACCGTGTAGAGTTGTTATCACATTGCTCCCACAGTGATGTTACAGCGAATCATACTAAGAACATCATCAGTAATTCGCAAGAATTTAAATGAAACCCAAGAAATCGAGTGGTAGCCATGAAAAAAAGAGAGAAAAAAGACGGAGAGAAAGAGAGAAAAAAATAGAGAACATGGGATTCCCCCTCCCTGCCAACTCAATCCCCGGTTACAAGATGATCAGCGAATTGATTTTAAGTTGACATCAAAGGGGAGGTTTCTCCGGAAGAGAAAAAATAGAATAAAAAAAGGAAGATTCGAAAGGTGTTTTCTTGAGTGCCGCGGTAGAAAAAAAAAAAGAAAAAAAAAAACCTACAAAAATCCTCCTTAAGTACAACATCTTTGGAGGGACTTCGAAAGGGAATGATTTGTTTAAACCGCCCCCACTTTTAATGCAGGAGGCTTGGGTGTGATTTTATGGATGGAGGTTTTTTTCATCATTATTTCATCTTCTCGAAGCACTGCTTCCTGATGGTCATTTTTAAATATCATCTTTGGCATCGCAGAAAAAAGTATTAATGTATTTACGATATTTTTTAATAGAACGTAAATTATTTCTGAGTGGGTTCCTAGAAGTTGAGTTCCTAAGAGCTTGACCTGGCTCTTGCCGAGTTTCGGGGGAATTGCGCCGACAAACTTTGCTGAGAAAGACTTTAAATTGCATTACCATTTTTCGAGAGAATGATGGAGACGTAAATGTACTTTTCCAAGGCGTGGTGAATACTTTAAAATTAATACGGGTTTTACTGGGATAAATCATTAACCGAGATTTTTCTTGTCGAGAGGTATGGAATATAATCGATTTGAATCCGATTTGGAAACTCTTTTGCATTAAAATGATGCGATTATGTCTACGACATAGCTAAAAATATTAATGTATGTATATTAATGTGAGTTTTAACAAAATTTTTGACCAATTACAACTGTTTCTTAAAGATACATGCATTGTTTTAACTTTCATTAATATAATTTCATCCATGGAAATATCAAGATCTGTCTTACATCAACTTTATAATAAAATTATTTAGAAATTTGGGGGTAATTTGTTATTTTTCGAATCCCTACCACTGATTTCTTCTGATTTCTGCAATGAACGAGCTATCGACTGCTAGTGGGTGAGGGCCTAATCTACACTCAAAGTGATTTCGACAAGATATCTCGCGATTTTAAGATCCCACCCATTTCGCAAATGACGCTATATCTCGTCATCGAGATATCACTGATTTTTTTTACGCTGACAGGATCAGGATCTGGTCAGCTTTCTAATGACGAAATGTCTTTTCCATCGTGGTCAATTTTGCTAAAGATATCACGGCCATCGTGAACAGCTTTGCTAATGCGATATCCTGGCCTTCGTGGTCAGTTTTGCTAAATGCGATATCTCACTCATTATGGTCAGTTTTGCAAATGCGATATCTTATCCATCATGACCAGTTTTGCTAGTGAGATATCTCGCCCATCATGGTTAGTTTTGCTAGTGAGATATCTCGCCCATCATGTTTAGTTTTGCTAATTGGATATCTCGCTCATCATTGTCAGCTTTGCTAATGAGATATCTCGTTCATCATGCTCAGTTTTGCTAATATGAAATCTCTCCATCATGGTCCGTTTTGCTAATTAGGTATCTCGCCTGTCATGATCAGCTTTTCTAACTAGACGTCTGGTAAACCATGATCAGTTTTACTAGTGAGATATCTCGCCCATCATGGCCAGTTTTGCTAATGAGATATCTTGTCCATCATGGTCAGTTTTGCTAGTGACGAGATACCTCGTCGAGAAAACCAACATAGGATAATAGTCGCTTTTACTCCAAACAGGGACGGTGCATGTTTAATTCCTCCCTGTCAGCATTTCTCTTTTCTGTGTCAGTGAGGGGTGTGGTATCCCGGTTGTAAGAGTAATGGTTTAGGAACATGAGAATTGCGAGTCCGAATCCAACCAAAGAGTGTCATGTACAAAGGAGGCTGCTGCACGTTAAATCTGTCGTGGTCTCAAATGATCTCACGTTGACGTGGAAGTTTGGAGAGAGTGGTGCCATCTCAGATGTCGCCTCGTCGTCTGACCCTGGTTTAAATATACTTGTTGTTGTCCTCGGACCTTTTCCCTTTGTGTTTGATCCCGGATTCTCACCAATAGAACGTTGTGTTGCTCTTGTTCGACGTTAATTAAAAATATCTACCATACCTACCTACAAGGAAACGATATTTTGTATTGAGTATTAAAGTTTTCGGCACTTGAATTTCCCAGAAGCTCGTTTTGGCCAAAGGTGTTATAATATCTCGAGCACATAATAAGTTGCTAATTTGTTGTACGTTTGTGCTTGTTCGACGTTAATTAAAAATATCTATTATACCTACCTACAAGGAAACGATATTTTGGATTGAGTATTAAAGTTTTCGGCACTTGAATTTCCCAGAAGCTCGTTTTGGCCAAAGGTGTTATAATATCTCGAGCACATAATAAGTTGCTAATTTGTTGTACGTTTGTGCTTGTTCGACGTTAATTAAAAATATTTATTATACCTACCTACAAGGAAACGATATTTTTGATTGAGTATTAAATTTTTCGGCACTTGAATTTCCTAGAAGCTCGTTTTGGCCAAAGGTGTTATAATATCTCGAGCACATAATAAGTTGCTAATTTGTTGTACGTTTGTGCTTGTTCGACGTTAATTAAAAATATCTATTATACCTACCTACAAGGAAACGATATTTTGGATTGAGTATTAAAGTTTTCGGCACTTGAATTTCCCAGAAGCTCGTTTTGGCCAAAGGTGTTATAATATCTCGAGCACATAATAAGTTGCTAATTTGTTGTACGTTTGTGCTTGTTCGACGTTAATTAAAAATATCTATTATACCTACCTACAAGGAAACGATATTTTGGATTGAGTATTACATTTTTCGGCACTTGAATTTCCTAGAAGCTCGTTTTGGCCAAAGGTGTTATAATATCTCGAGCACATAATAAGTTGCTAATTTGTTCTACGTTTGTGCTTGTTCGACGTTAATTAAAAATATCTATTATACCTACCTTCAAGGAAACGATATTTTGGATTGAGTATTAAAGTTTTCGGCACTTGAATTTCCCAGAAGCTCGTTTTGGCCAAAGGTGTTATAATATCTCGAGCACATAATAAGTTGCTAATTTGTTGTACGTTTGTGCTTGTTCGACGTTAATTAAAAATATCTATTATACCTACCTACAAGGAAACGATATTTTGGATTGAGTATTAAAGTTTTCGGCACTTGAATTTCCCAGAAGCACGTTTTGACCAAAGGTGTTATAATATCTCGAGCACATAATAAGTTACTAATTTGAAGGGATAGTTTTAAAAACGGAAAATAAGCGGGGTATGTTCGTTAATTTGACACGACAGCGCAGGAGTGTGTTACCCCGAACCCCAAACGATAACGAGGAAACATGGAGGTGTGAAAAAAGAAGAGAAATGTGTTTTTTAAATGCTTTGGGGGATAAAATAAGAAAAGCTTTTTACGCTTGCACCGAGCAACTATTCATCTTTGCGACAGCTTCCGCCTTTATGTTCTATTCCGAGCTACACAGGCTGCAGGTTTGTTTCTTCTGGAATACACTGGGGAAAAGGAGAAATTAAGCTTGTCGCACCCACTGGATCTCAGACGCACACACAGAAACAGATGAACATTGATGAGAAGTAATGAACTCGTTCAAAATCATCAAATGTCTTCACATTTCTTTTGTGTTATCTCGATTCCAAGTTTTCCTATACTTGTACTCTATCTAAACACACTGTTTTGAAGGTTTATTTTAAGAAAATCTTTCTTAACATTTTGGTTTCTAACTGTAATGGGATCTCTAAAAGCACTCTTAAAGACAAAGAACATTGAGCAACAATAATAATCTGGTTCAAAGCATTAAATGTATTCACATTTCTTTTGTGTTACCTCAATTCAAAGTATCCTTTTTTTATACTATTTCTAGGCACACTGCTCTGAAGGTTTTATTTTAAGAAATGTCTTCCGAACATTCTACGAATGGGTTTTTACATGTAATGGAATCTCGAACGCACACTCAAAAACAGACGTTCATGAAATGTAATGAGCTCGTTCAAAATCACTAAATGTCTTCACATTTCTTTTGTGTTATCTCGATTCCAAGTTTTCCTATACTGGTACTCTATCTAAACACACTGTTTTGAAGGTTTATTTTAAGAAAAGCTTTCTTAACATTTTGATTTCTAACTGTAATGGGAACTCTAAAAGCACTCTCAAAGACAAAGAACATTGAGCAACAATAATAATCTCGTTCAAAGCATTAAATCTATTCACATTTGTTTTACCTCAATTCAAATTATCCTTTTTTATACTATTTCTAGGCACACTGTTCTGAAGTTTTTATTATAAGAAATGTCTTCTGAACATTCTACGAATGGGTTTTCACATGTAATGGAATCTCGAACGCACACTCAAAAACAGACGTTCATGAAATGTAATGAGCTCGTTCAAAATCATGAAATGTCTTCACATTTGTTTTGTGTTATCTCAATTCCAAGATTTTCTATCTTAATTGTATATCTATGCACACTGCTTTGAAGAAAATCCATAAGAGCATTCTACGAATGGGTTTTTTCACCTGTAATGGTATCTCTAATAGCACACTTAAAGACAAAGAACATTGATGACATTTTAAAATCATTAAATGTCTTTGAATTTCTTTCATGTTATCAACTAAATTTACAAATACAAATACAAATACAAATATTGATGACTAGCTACAGGCTCGAGCCCAACAAGGCTGGTCCTTTGTATATGAATTCCCCAATTCCCACTGACTGTACAATTGTATCTTAAATTCGTACACTCCCTTTGAATTAACTATATTTTCTGGCAACGCGTTCCAACTTGTCTATTACCCTATTAAAGTAGTACTCTTGTTCTGTTATCCCTGTTGAAATTTAAGCCCTCTGTGTCCCCTTGTTTTACAAACTTGAAAAGCTGAATCAAATCCCCCCTCCTTCCTCTTCCTTCCAGTGTATACATGTTTAGCTTATTAAGCGTTCATTATAGTCGAAATTTGCTAGCCCCTTTATTATTTTTGTAGCTCTGTGCTGAACCCTTTCAATTGATTCTATGTCCTTTCTCATATATGGAGCCCAGAATTGTACAGCATATTCTAGATGTGGTCTTACTAAACCCTTATATAACGGCTAAATTATATTCTTATCCCTTGAAGTTACAGTCTTTTTAATGTACCCCAATAACCATTAGCCTTTTTACCCGCAGCTTAACATTGGTGACCCATTTTATAATCCCTGTGATTTATCACCCCAAGATCCTTGACTGTTTCTCCCTCCTTTACCTTTACTCCCTGCAGACAGTACTCGGCTCCACTGTTCCTGTAACCCCTATGCAGAACTTGACATTTCCCTACATTAAATGACATACCCCATTTTACAGCCCATTCGGATATCTTATCAAAATCCCCTTGTAAATTTTCTATCTGTAACTTGGTATCCACTGTCCCCCATATTTTTAAGTCATCTGCAAATATACTGATTCTATTCTTGATCCCCTGATCTATATCATCTATGAAAATTATAAATAAAATTGGTCCAAAAACTGATCCCTGAGGCACCCTACTTTTAACTTCTGTCCACTGTGAATAATTTCCTTTTACCTGCACTCTCTGCTTTCTACCCAATAACAAATTCTTTATCCATATCAATGTTTTCCTCTGAATCCCCAGCCTTTCCAATTTAAACAGTAATGTCTCATGAGGTACTTAATCAAAATCTTACCTACAATGTTTTAAAGTTTTTATTTTAAGTAAAGCCTTCATGTCATTTTACGAATGGTGTTTTACTTATAATGGCATCTTTAATGCACACACAAAAGCAGAGAACAACGAGCATTCATGAAAAGTAAAAAACTCATTCAAAGTCATTAAATGACTTCACATTTATTTTGTGTTATAAATAAAAGTATAGTGGGTCATCCGGAAAGTTCTGCGTGTTTTTTAAGATAAGTTCAACAAATTAGTACAAAAACATTAAAAAAAAAATTTATTGAATCACATCTGCACAATTTTGTTCTATGACTTTTTGCCATTTTTCCTGCAGCTGGAAAATTCTTTTTTTTTTTAAATCATTAGGCTTATTTAGAAAGAAGTTGCCGAGGTGCTATTTGACAGTCTCCAAAGAATCAGAACTCCAAGCCTTTCAGAGAATTTTGAAGTGATCTGAAGAGGTGAAAATCTAAGGGTCAAGGTCTGGTGAATATGGGGGGTGACGCAAAACATTTCAGCCATACTCAATACTTCTTTGTCTGACATTTAGTGTAATGTGGGCCGCGTAATGTCATGCTGGAAGAAAACACCTCTACGATTAGTCAGTTCTGGCCGCTTTGCCTCGATGATTTTTGCTTAATATTGCCATCAAAGACTGTAACGATTCTGGGCTCCATATATGAGAAAGGACATAGAATCAATTGAAAGGGTTCAGCACAGAGCTACAAAAATAATAAAAGGGCTAGCAAATTTCGACTATAATGAACGTTTAAGTAAGCTAAACATGTATACACTGGAAAGAAGAAGAAGGAGGGGGGATTTGATTCAGCTTTTCAAGTTGGTAAAACAATTGGACACAGAGGGCTTAAATTTCAATAGGGATAACAGAACAAGGGATCATGGGTATAAATTGAATAAGACACATTTTAATCGGGATTTAAGGAAAAACTACTATTTTAATAGGGTAATAAACAGTTGGATCGCGTTGCCAGAAAATATAGTTAATTCAAAGGGAGTGTACGAATTTAAGATACAATTGGATAGTCAGTGGGAATTGGGGAATTCATAAACAAAGGACCAGCCTTGTTGGGCTCGAGCCTGTAGCTGGTCGTCAATATTTGTATTTGTATTTGAGAACTGTGTTTTTCCGAATTTATTGTGTGATTTTGTGGCAACAAATCCTAACAAACAATTCCTTTGTAGTCCCACCATACAAAAACCGTTTTCAGAGGATGGTCGTCCAGAGCAGGCATCATCTTCGAGGCCGAAATTTCCACGCTTAAATCTATCGAACCACCTACCTTCGAACTGTGGCCTCAGAAACAGCACTATGGCCATATACAACACACATTTTACGAGTAGTCTGACTAGCATTTTTTCCTTTCTTAAAATAAAAGAGCATAATATGACGAAAATGAACTTTCGGGTTCTCCATTCTTAGCACTGCAGTGAAACAAAAATTATGCCACAACACATGCTATAATTATGCAGTATAAGCAGAAAAGACCGAATATAAACATCTGCTTCAATCAAGGTCATTCCTTATCAACGGTAGAAAAATAATAATTAATTTTAAAATTATGAAGGCTCATTTTATTTGCAGCCGTCATGTTTATAAAAAGTTGAATATTTCCGGTTCTAGATGGTAAAAAAAAATTTAGGTGTCATTTTATTCAAAAACATCTATATTATTTTCAACTATAACAAAAAAAATTGGACTTTTATTCATATTTTGAGTCCTAAGACCCCCTTAAAAGGTTACCATTGCTCATTCTTCTTTTTCATTCCTCTGTGATTTGGTCGCCAAACAACCAGCATTTGTCAAAAAAATTAAGAAAAATCATTTTATTTTTTAAAAATTAATCTTAATTAAAATTAATTAAAATTTAATCAATATAGAACCGTTCGCTGACCTTTTTTGATCTCTCTGGTAGCTGCATCATCCCTTGCTCACAGAAGTTCCCAGGCTTAAGAACTGATCCAGGTGACAAAACTTTGTGTGTGTGACCTCGTCATCTGACCGTGGTTCTAATTTCCATGATGTTGTCATCGGAGGTTGATGCCGTCGCCACAATCCGGTTGTGTTTCTCCAGTGTAATGTTAATTACATACCCACCTACTTGATGTTGGATTAAAGTGTGGCTTGTGTGCCAAAAACCAGCACCGTAGATCACACGGCCAGACTAAGTTGCAAAGCTAAATCAACTGGAAACTCACGATCCGTCAAAATTTGCAAATGGTGAGATACCTCGTCATCAAGATATTACCCATTTTTTGATGATGAAGATAGGTAGGTATTTTAATTAACGTCGCACAGGGGCATTGCAGGACTATCGGAGACGGACCGGGATGAATCCCAAAGAGAACGTTTCGAGGACAACACCACGTAAATTTGAACCACGATCAAATGACTAGAAAACAACTGGTGGTTTTCTGCGTAACTTACTGATTGTTAGAGTGTACTGTTTTACGTATTTACTCTCCATGTATGACCTTTAAGTACTACTCTCTTCAAATTGCTTATGCATTAATTTTTTTTCCTTCTTTTTTAGTTACTTATAAACTGTTTTTCTAAAATGAACTAACTCTCTTACCACTATTTAAACATATCAAATGTATTATTTTTACTATTAATGGTTAAGGTGTTAGCCTTATGGATATTAGGATGTTTGTAAGCGTATGGTGTAGATGCAGCTGGTGCACCTTAAATCTGTCGTGGCCGAAAGTCCTCACGTTGCGTTGGCGTGGAAGTTTGGAGAGTGGGCTGCCAACTCAGGTGTTACCTCGTCATCTGACCGTGGTTCAAAATTGAGTGGTGTTGTCCTAGGCTCTTTCTCTTAGGACCCTTAAGGGACTGATCTCGGACCGTCGTCAATAGCCCGTTGTGTTGCTCTAGTACGACGTTAATTAAAAATTACAAACTACCAAGCTAACATGAGCTCTAACTCTCTTATCACTGTTTAAACATATCAAATGTATTATTTTTCTACTAATGTCTAATTTATTATTTATATTGTATATGTCTAAATTATTATTTCTATTGTATATGCCTAAATTTATTTTCAATCAAATATTTTTAAATGGACTGAACCAAACTTATGTTATAATTGTTTTGTTTCTGGCATTTGTGAATCTCAAAATTATGTAGTACACCATGAAAAATGCTTTTTTTTTTCAACAATATTCTATTGTCCTCTGTATGTTTTTCAAATTTAATAAATATCGAACGTGTGCCCCGCTGGACCTCTTGGTGCTTGAGCAAGACATCCCCACCAGACAAATCTAAACCATATGGACAGTTTGGGTAATTGGTAATTTTAGTTAACCCTTCTTTGCATAGTGGTGGAAATTTCCATCATAACATTTTGAATGCTTAAAAATTATATAAAAGAACAAGTTCACTTTAAGTTGATCGTGTCTGGATACCTTTTTATTGTCCATTGCATAAAACAAAACATAGCTGTCAAAAATAAGCGAGTGTCACTATCAGTAAAACGAGTTTGAAGTTGTCATTCCGCTGTTTGTTGTAGTTACAATAAACGTATGATTTCGTTTTTAATTTTGTTTTATTATATTTGAGTTTCTATTGCTAAAAAAGTGAAAATGAGTGGAAGAAAGGTTTGTAACATGTGTTTCTGTTATTTTTAGAGCAATTTCTGAAAAAGTTTGCGTTTAATTTAAAAAATACCACATGATACCATCATATTGTTTTTTGCTAAATTTATACTATAAATATATACTAAGATTTTTTTAACCATTTTTCCTTTAATTTTGAACATGAATTATATCACCTTGATTTATTTCACCAATAAAGAAAAAATCATGCAAAGAAGGGTTACCGTCGTACTAGAGTAACACAACGGGCTATTGACGACGGTCCGGGATCAGTCCCTTAAGGAAAAGTTCCGAGGATAACACCTCGTAAATTTGAACCACGGTCAGATGACGAAGCAACACTTGAGTTGGCACCCCACTCTCCAAGCGTCCACGCCAACCCAACGTGAGGACTTTCGGCCACGACAGATTTAATGTGCACCAGCCGCCTGTACACCATACGCTTAAAAACATCCATGCCCTTCCCGGATTCGAACCAGGAACCTTCCGATCTAGAGGCTAAAACCTTAATCACCATACCGGTTGGTCGGCTTGGAGAGTTTGGGAGGTGTGGGTCTAAAGACTAGAGAGGCAACACGTGAATTTTTTGGGGGGACCCCACTCTCTGAACTTCTTCACCATGTGAACGTGTGGCCGTTTGAGGCCACGCCTGTTTTAAATAGGCGTCAGAGCCCTTTGGAAACGACGGTCTTTGGCTGGATTCGAACTTACATCTCTACGGTTACTAATTTGCTACATTTCCAACTGGGCTACCATCTAACCTACCGTAGTCGTTTGGTGATGAAGAGGTCAAGATCTGGGAATTCTTTTTCTGTTAACGATGCATATTTTACAACCGAGATCTGGTCAGTTTTGCAAATGGCGAGATACCTAGTCAAGACAACCCTAGGAGGGTTAAAAGTAAAGCAGGATCAACGTTACTACAGCTTCAGTCTACGTTTATAGTAGAAGCAACAGTCTTGCGTTTTTTTTTTTTTTTTTTTGGGGGGGGCACTTCTAGTTGCGAGTTATGGCAGGTTAAGGCCACCCATATGTATTGCGGTTTTTATCGTAACTTCGGCCCCCGGAAAGTTTAAATTTTCATCTTGAACATTCTAGAAAATTCTTTCAAAATCCGTTAAACTGTCGTTTGATTTCATTGGTTCATTTGAAATAATCCTTACCTTGGCGACTTTAGAAGTGCGCCAAAAATAAACGCCAAGGCCGTTGCCACCGCTATAAACATAGACTGAAGCTGTACCACAACGTGTCTATAAACTAACTACACTAAAAAGTATGCGTTTTAATTTGCGTCTAGCAAAAATTCGCTTCACGTCGATTAATTCCAATGCCTTTCTTCAACACGAAATTATTTCAGGTTTTGGACGGGCCCAGTGGGCCCACCCACAGAACACATCCCTGTAAAAACACCTGTTGCCGTTCAGATTCAGAAACATGTTTCATTTAAACACCATCAATTATAACGATCCAGGGGACTTCCGCTGCAATTACATGCTAAACATTCTTTCCGATTCCTAATGAGCGATTATAGCTTTCTACACACCCCAAGTACAAACACACAAGAGATGGATAAAGATTCATCGAAATTCAAGGATTGGCGTATATCTGGAGTGGTTATCAGTTACAATTTCCTTCTTCTACTGTGCCAATCCGATAATTATTTAATTCGAACGGAATACGTTGGATCAAATGCGGATTTTCATCTTCAGGAAACTCCGAGGCAGTTAAGCAACGGACTCTCCGGGCAACATTAATTGATAAACTTTAAGATTCGTCATGGATGGTCGTTAAGGCTTTAAAACAGGAAATGAGCAATCTCTATTTCATTTCAAATTCCATAGTTGGTTCCCTCAATCATTTCGTGATTCTGAACAGGAGCTTTCCTGAGGTATTATGTCACCCTCTTCTTCACGAGAACGTTTTATTTCCACAAACGTCAATGACATAGAACCTTTTCGGAATGCATTGTAAAGTCAATTTTAAAAAAATGAAGTACGCAGATTCATGAAATATCTTTTATAAAAAGGCAGAGTTAACACAGTTAGAATAGCAACAGATTTGCAACCGGAGGGTTACGATCCGGCCAAAGATGGTCCTGTACATGGGGTTGGTGCACGTTAAACATTCTGTGGCTTCATATGTCCTTAAGTAAGCGTGGTGTGGAAGTTTGGAGAGTTGGGTGCCAGCTCAGGTGTTTTCTCGTCATCTGACCGTGGTTCAAAGTTACGAAATGTTGTCCTTGGATTTTTCTCTTGGGGATTCATGCTGAGCCATCACCAGTAGCCCGTTGTGTTGAACCGAAGAGTTGCGATTTCGAAACTCGATCCAACCAAAGACCGTTTGGAATATGGGGCTGGTACACGTTAAATCTATCGTGCCTGTTGATTTAGATTAGCCACAAGAGGACTGATATACATTGCTAACTAATGTGGCAAGAAGATTATGCATTTATTTACTATGATAATATGAGTGAGTGCGAACTCTCCGTGGATTTAATTTTATAACGCGCTCAACTATTACTAGTGTATTTGCAAACATTGTTGCATTTTGATATATTTGTTATGCAGCGCACGTGACGATACTGTGAATGTATTTTTTAATCATGAAAACTGTAACCATTATATCATTACAAAATTAGAATTCCGTCTACGCACAAAAAAGTCGCCTGCGCATGTTTTTTTGTCTTATACTTTATACTTTTAACAAAGAATCGCATCACATCGAAACTAGTGTTCTGTCTTTATTTCGTCCACTGATGATAGCTCTTGGGGAACAAGGTGAGTCAACCTTTAATCTTTGTAGTCACCTAATTCGTATAAATTCAATGCTCTAAATCTCATATCCGTAACTCTGTATACTTAAACTTTCATTTGGTCCGTCGAGCCGGAGTTCCGCCGTGGAATTATGGCACCTAAAAATGAGAAACCTACGCAGAATTTTGAAATTCTGTGTAAAGAAATTGACAGAATTGGGGAGAAGATCCAACGATGTCAAATAACTGAGCAAAGTATGGTACAGGCGCTAAAAACTAAAGTCAATTCATTCGATACTCGGCTATCCAATTCATTTTCGGAGTTGTCTTCGAAGGACACAGATGATTATTTGGATACGTATCTTAATTATCAGGACATACTTCCAAATTTATCCGTTGATTTGGAAAATAAAACTGTCAATGATAAACATGAACAAGTCTCAACAGTGGGAAGTGGCAATAATGTTCAAAATTCAGCTAATAAGTCTAAAACAAAACTGCCTAAATTGGAACTTCCACATTTTTCCGGTGAACTGGAACAGTGGATTACCTTTAGGGAGTTATTTCAAACCTCTGTTCTCGACAACACCGAGTTGTCGGACATCGAGAAATTACAATACCTGTTTGCCTCTACACGTGGCAATGCTGCAAAATTAATTCGCGGATTTCAAATGCAATCAGGGAATTTGAGGCATTGCTGGGAGATATTATGCGATAGGTATGAAGACAAAATTCAATTGGCATTTGTCCACATAAATAAAATTTTTGGCATGAAAATTAACAAAGCCAATAACACTAAAGCTTTGTTGGATGTTTTAGACAATTGCAACGAAGCAGTTCGAAATCTGCAAACCATAGGGTTAAAATCAGATTCTTTGAGTGAGTTAATCATCATTTCTCACATCTTAACGAAAATCGACGACGCAGTTAAACAGCGATGGCATTTGACCTTGAGGAAGGACATTTATCCCGATCTCGAATCGTTCCGAACCTTTTTGGAGTGTGAAGCTCGCTCTGTTTCTTCTTTTTCTGCGTTGCCTAGCGGGGGGAGTGAAAGGCCAGGGAGAAACGCTAATGTAAACAGGTTCGGGGGGAGTAAAAAACCGGAAAGCAGCAGTTCGTTTGCTAGACCTCTAGTAGCGAGTGCGGTCGCTGTAAATTGGAAAGCTTGCGTTCTTTGTGGGCACAATAACATCCATCCTCTTTATAAGTGTACATGTTTCAATCGCATGTCCGTAACTGATCGGTGGAAAGTTGTAGAAACGAATAAACTCTGTGCAAATTGCCTGCGTGGGCACACTGATCCCTGTCGGATAAAAAGTGGGTGTAAAAATTGTTCTTCGAATGAACATCATACCTTATTGCACATTTATAGAGTAGGAAATTCTGAAGTAAACAACGCGATTGCCCCTCCGGAACATCCATCATCATCCATTTCTACAACTCTCCAATGCCAATCACATATACAAACAAGTAATGTTTTATTATCCACCGCACAAATAAAAATAAAATCAAAAACTGGGGAATTTTTGCAATTTAATGCTTTAATTGATGGAGCTAGCCAAAATTCTCTCTTGACTCGTGAATGTGCGGAGCGCTTACAAGTACCCTTGCGGGAAACTAAACATCGCTTAATGGGAATTAATGGGGTCACGGCGGAAACATCGTTGCACATCGCCAACGTTGTTTTTTCTCCTCACTTCTCGTCAGATTCTTTTCACATTGAAGTATTAGTAGTAAGCAAATTGACTCCACCTCTCCCTAACTTCTATATTCAGAAACGTAAATGGACACATTTATATGGACTCATACTAGCCGATCCAGACTATACAAGTCAAAAACCGATAGATATTCTTCTGGGAGCAGACATTTTCCCTCTGCTACTAAACGGCTCTCCAATTGTTGGACAAAGTGGTTCACCAGTTGCTATTCCTACAAAATTAGGACATTTACTCACCGGAAAAATAAACTCTGCCGTACACTCGAACATTTCTATCGGCTGTCTTTCTGTTAATGCCAGTATTGATAGCACACTGCAAAAATTCTGGCAAATTGAATCGATTCCGTGTGAAGAACTGGTAAATAATGAAGAAATTCAGTGTGAAGATCTTTACACAAATTCATTACAACGAAATAGTGAGGGAAGATACATAGTAAACCTCCCTTTTCGTAATGACAGAGACTTAGGTGAAAGTCGATCGAAAGCTCTCAACCGTTTTCTTTCATTAGAGAATAAACTTGCTAAAAAGCCAGATTTAAAACTCAAATATAGTGAGTTCATGAATGAATATCTAGCCCTAGGGCATATGTCACCTCTACCTCCTTCCACCTTGGAGATAGATCAGAACCACTATTATCTTCCTCACCATGGTGTTGAAAATCTTCATTCAACCACAACTGCTCTTCGCGTTGTTTTTGATGGGTCGAGTAAAACATCCAATGGGCATGCAATCAACGACCTTCTACTGAAAGGTCGTAAATTACAAACCGAAATATTTGACAATTTAATTCACTTTAGAAGTTATAAAGTTGCAGTGTCTGCAGACATATGTAAAATGTACCGTCAAATCCTCATTGCGGAAGAAGACCGCGCGTTCCAAAGAATATTTTGGAGACAAAACCCGTCCGATCCATTGATTACCTACGAACTAAACACTATAACTTATGGAATGTCTTCTTCGCCTTTCCTCGCACTTCGTACGTTGCAACAATTATGCAAAGACGAACAAGACAACTTTCCGAACGCCTCTAAAATTGCTGAAAATCATTTCTACGTTGATGATCTTTTAGCAGGTGCAGACACCGTAGAAGCCGCAAAATCCTTAATCGATGAAATGCTACGTTTCATGAATGCAGGATGTTTACCTCTTCGGAAATGGTCATCTAGTCATGAAGAGGTACTAAGCGAATTGCCTTATTCGTTAAAAGCCAAAAGCCTTAACCAATCGTTCAGTGATGCTGAAGAGTCTTCACAAAAAATCTTGGGACTCGTTTGGAATCTTCCAACCGATTCGCTGCAAGTTCGGACTGTGGAAGAGCCAACCGTCTCCACCAAACGTGAACTGTTATCGGTCATAGCGCGTAGTTTTGATCCTCTGGGACTAATGGCACCTGCCATATTGCTTCTGAAGATTATGCTTCAGGACTTGTGGAAGTCAAAATTGGCTTGGGACGATCCCGTTCCACCAGACATTCTAGAACGGTGGAATAAATTCCAAGCAGAAATGCATCACTTTAAACAAATTAAAGTTCCTCGCTACATACATACTTCAGAGGATTGTATTCTTGAACTTCATGGCTTTTGCGACGCTTCTTTTAAAGCTTATGCTTCAGTAGTTTATTTAAAGGTCATTTCTGAGTCGACACATGTATCCTTAATCACAGCAAAAACAAGAGTTGCGCCTGTTAAACCAGTAACTCTACCCCGGCTGGAGCTTCAGGGTTGTTTACTGCTAGCCGAGCTAATTTCAGCAATTCTAAAAGTAATCCCAGTTCCAAACCCACAAATATTCCTTTGGTGCGACTCAACAATCGCATTGAGTTGGATCACAAACCCTCCGTCTTCAGGAAATCAGTTTCTACAACATCGAGTGGGAAAAATACTTTCCCTGACGTCAGTAACTTCTTGGAACCACATTCCTGGCAAAGAAAACCCAGCAGACTGTGCTAGTCGAGGACTTTATCCTTCACAGTTGTTGGCTCATTTAGAGTGGTTCACTGGTCCAAACTGGATTGTTGTCAACAATAAATACGGAGCTCTCACTTCTTTTGAACTCTCTACTTCTTCAGTACTTATTCGTGACGAGAATAAGGATTTGGTTCCACAAACAGTTAAAGAATCACCTCCAATCTTTCATGCTATCTTGAAGTATTCTTCATACACAACATTATTACGTGTCACAGCCTGGATCTTACGTTTCATTCACAACCTCAAATCTAGAAATAAGCTTAAAGGTACTCTTCAAACTTCTGAACTGACCGGTGCACGAACGGCTATTCTAAAAATTGTACAGCAAGAAGAATTCGCTTCCGACCTTAAGCTTATAGCAAAAAATAAACCTCTCCCTAAATCCAGCAAACTACTGTCTTTAAATGTCTTTCTTGACGAAGTAGGACTTCTTCGCGTTGGAGGACGTTTATCACATCATCAGACATTAGCATTCGATCATAAACTTCCTATTCTACTTCCTAAGAGACACCCAATTACTGCCTTAGTGATTCGACATTTCCATCTTACAAGTCTTCATTCGGGACCCGAACTTGTCTTATCGTTGATCCGTCAAATCTTCTGGATTCCGGATGGCAAATCCACAGTACGCAGTGTAGTGCGCAGTTGCATCACATGCTTTAAATCATTGGCCAGGCCAGTATACCAAAAGATGGGTGATTTACCTATTGCAAGAATCATGCAGTCACGCCCCTTCGACAAAGTTGGAATTGATTTCGCTGGTCCAATTAGTACAAAATGCCAGCACCAGCGAAAAGCGACAACATTCAAGACATACATTTGCCTTTTCATATGTATGGGTACCCGTGCCGTACATCTGGAAGCCGTCTCCAGTCTCTCTACTGATTCGTTCTTGGCTGCATTGAGACGATTCGTCGCACGTCGAGGATTTCCCTCGGAAATATTCTCAGACAATGGTACTAATTTCCGCGGTGCGTCTGCCTATCTAAAAGCACTTTTTAAACTCACAAAAGAGCAATCCGTCCAGAACTTCTCATCGGAAAGAAACATTCATTGGCATTTTAT
Source organism: Metellina segmentata (assembly GCA_947359465.1). Classification (NCBI taxonomy): domain Eukaryota; kingdom Metazoa; phylum Arthropoda; class Arachnida; order Araneae; family Tetragnathidae; genus Metellina; species Metellina segmentata. Next base: position 115,743,293 of record OX375877.1, on the reverse strand, counting down.
TCCACCCTATGCCCCTAACCAAGGTGGGTTATGGGAAGCTTCAATTAAACTTGCTAAGCGGCATCTCACAAAAACTTGTCAAGGCACACTTCTCAATTTCGAGGAATTCTCTACAGTGTTATGTCAAATAGAGGCTTGCATAAACTCAAGGCCTCTGGTACCTTTATCCTCGGCAACTAGTGATCTTCGTGCACTTACCCCTGGACACTTCCTAATCGGAGTTCCCCTTCTGGAACTTCCAGAAAACACTGACAGTTCTACAAACACTAATCGAAAAATTCTAAGTCTCTCTTGCAGATGGAGACTCTTATTGCAGGTTAAGGAATCCTTCTGGCGCCGCTGGACACGAGACCTCCTGCATACACTCCAGCCTCGTCAAAAGTGGAATTCAACGAAACAACCTCTGCAAATTGGAGACATGGTTCTTCTTCAAGAGGCAAATTCTGCTCCTTGTTCCTGGACTCTTGGTCGCGTAACCAACATCTTCCCGGGCAAAGATCAGATCACCAGGGTAGCCAGCGTGCGGACCAGGGATGGAGAAAAGCTTCGTGCTCAGAATCGACTGGTGGTCCTTCCTCTCCCCTCATGCCGGCCCTCGCAGGATGTTGATTTAGATTAGCCACAAGAGGACTGATATACATTGCTAACTAATGTGGCAAGAAGATTATGCATTTATTTACTATGATAATATGAGTGAGTGCGAACTCTCCGTGGATTTAATTTTATAACGCGCTCAACTATTACTAGTGTATTTGCAAACATTGTTGCATTTTGATATATTTGTTATGCAGCGCACGTGACGATACTGTGAATGTATTTTTTAATCATGAAAACTGTAACCATTATATCATTACAAAATTAGAATTCCGTCTACGCACAAAAAAGTCGCCTGCGCATGTTTTTTTGTCTTATACTTTATACTTTTAACAAAGAATCGCATCACATCGAAACTAGTGTTCTGTCTTTATTTCGTCCACTGATGATAGCTCTTGGGGAACAAGGTGAGTCAACCTTTAATCTTTGTAGTCACCTAATTCGTATAAATTCAATGCTCTAAATCTCATATCCGTAACTCTGTATACTTAAACTTTCAGTGCCCTATACTATCCTTAAGTTGATGTGGTGTGGAGGTTTGGAGAGGTGAGGTGGTAACTCAGGTGTTGACCTTTTGATTGCGTTGTCCTTGGATCTTTAGCTTCGGGATGGATTGATGTCAATAGTCAATAGTGTTGCTCCAGTGCGACGTTAATTAACTAGCAGCCAACCTTTTTTTCTATGCGTCAAATGAAATCTAAAAGTGTAGACTAAAAAAGTAGTAAATATAGTAAGTATAACTGGACATCTTTGTTAGAAATTGGAGTCATTATGAGGACACATATGGGCGCCTCATTTTGGATGATGGACAAGATATCTATTCGAAACCTCTTGGAGAGTTAGTTCAATGACTGGGAGGACAGCAGCAAGTACTTTAAGATCAACCTCAGAAACACTGCTACATCATTTAGTAATATCTAAGGAAATTCTTCGTACTTGATTTTTAGTTTGTTATGTATTTCTTAGAAACTGTTTGTCGATCCGTACAAGTTTATTTTCTCAACTACCTGTTCGTATAATTCCTTAAGTATCGTTCCATTAGGTTCTTAGGTTGCTTTTGTGATTTTATGTGGATACGATTGAAACGACAGCATTGTTGGAAATCTCGCCAGATCGGAGAGGATCCAAATTAGGCTTTTGTCATATATACAGCGTGAGAATTTGTATCAGAAAATGTAAAAGAATATGCTTTTGTCGAAATTATCTGATTTTTAATTGCTGTATCGTAAAGTGATCCAAATATTTGTGATATCTCCATAACAGTGGTTTAGCCGGAGGGGGAGGTTATGGGTACTCACCTCCAAAAAGTATTGTTCTACTTTTTTACTAGCTTTTACAAAAAATATTATAAATACAAAAATTACTTTCTAATTTTCATTCCTCTTTTTAAAAACAATTATTCTATCCATTAATAGCTTATCAACTTATAATCAACTGAGGGTAGTTGAGTTTAAGTCGCGCTGTAGGTAACACAACGGACTATTGATGACTGTCCGGGATTAGTCTTGAAATCGTACTAATATACTTGGGCATAACATTGAGCTAAGATTTATTACTTGCTTATATCAATTGTTGGGCCGACCAACCGGTATAGTGGTTAAGGTGTTAGCCTCCAGATCGGAAGGTCCCCGGTTCGAATCCGGGTTCGGGCATGGATGTTTGTAAGCGTATACCAGCTTAGGTGTTGCTTCGTCATCTGAACATGGTTCAAAAAAATTACGATGTAATTGTTAGGGGCAATGATGGCCCTCCCACTGGGTACTCCTTCACATGTGGCCATCACTTCCGGCCTTGTAGTGGCCAATGACTTCGGTCAAAATGTGCCCGCCATTAGAAAAAAAATATATCAATTGTTGGTAGTGTTATTCCTCTTTCATACCTCCAAATAGATTCAAAGTAAAATATGTTTTTCGGTGAAGTTTACAAATTTCTAGACTTAGTCGCTTAATTTCATGTGCTCTCTAATATTTAGACACGACAGTACTAGAATTTCTGATTGCAAAGCACGCGTTCAATAAAGTTTTGAACACATAGAAAAACTTATAGAACCGTAATATAAAACAGTGTTTTTTACAGGCATTTATTCGTATCCCCAATAAAATGTATGACAAAAAGGTGACACCTCAATTATGTTACCATTGTTAGCTTCTGGATTTCCACTTCAATTGGCATTTACAAAGTGATACGGTGTAGTCGTCTGTACTTATTTTCGCATTCGCTCATATTTTTTTTCTGCCATGATTCTATCATCCAGATCACTCTGCTTTTTGTAATCAGACTGCTGAAGAATTTCATTAGAGCAGCGAGAGCTCCCGTGAGTTCTAGCAATATTGTGCAGCTCCATAAATCCTGTATCGATTTATATTATATGGCTTATATCCGTTTGTTTCCATAAGTCAATATACAAATAATGTCAATTTCTTTTTGAACGATATGCTAGTGAAATATGTACATAGATGTTTTGGACATTCTGTGCGCTTATATTGATCATGCCTTTTGTATTTAAAAATTATTTTATTGGGATGGTCAAAAACTGTAAGGTTTTTGTTTAAATGGTGGCTGATAGTTTTTGTTGTTACAGGCAAACCAAGTTGAACTTCCATTTCCTCAGCAGTTTCGTAGCGTTGGCAAACAGCTTTTGAGTTCTATCCGTTTTATGTACTTGTGTTCTTTTCTCTTCCGATTGCTTTGTGTCCTCAGCAGCTTTCAAGAGGTTTTGCTGCTTTAGACAAACCAAGTGGCGTCCCAGTAGTTTTAGATGCTCAATACTTAGTGCCGTCTCTGTTTCCTCAGCAATTTTTGCTGCTTTAGACAAACCAAGTCGCTCCTATTTCCGAAGCAGTTTTCAGGAGTTTTTGCTGTTTCCGACATACCAAGTTGAGCCTGTTTCCTTAGCCTTAACAGTATTCGAGAGTTTTTGCTACATCAGACAAACCAAATCGCGACTCAGTTTTCTCAGCAGTTTTGTTATTTCAGACAGACCAAGTCGCGTATCTGTTTCCTCAGCAGTTTTTGCTGCTTTAGACAAACCAAGTCCCTCCTGTTTCCGAAGCAGTTTTCGAGAGTTTTTGCTGCTACCGACAAACTAAGTTGCGCCTGTTTCCTTAGCCTTAGCAGTATTCGAGAGTTTTTGCCACATCAGACAAACCAAATCTCGACTCAGTTTTCTCAGCAGTTTTGTTATTTCAGACAAACTAAGTCGCGTATCTGTTTCCTCAGCAGTTTTTGCTGCTTTAGACAAACCAAGTTGCTCCTGTTTCCTCAGCAGCTTTCGAAAGTTTTTGCTGCTTCAGATAAATGGATTTTCTGCTTTACATACAAGATTTACTTTTAGTCTTGAGAGAAGGAACCTCAGTGAACTGTTCCACACAGGGCCTGTTATGCTCCAAAAAACCGCTCGCTATTGCAAATTTAAAATAAAAAGCAACTTCCGTTTAATTTCCATGCAAATATGTAGTAATTCAAGTATGCTCGCAAATGTATAAAAGAATTTCGAACGCAGTCGAAGAATTAATTTCGAGGTAATCACTTCAGCGACGTTTTCATTAGTGAGAGAATGACTTCTAGAACGTGACGAGAACACTCAGAACTGCTCAAAGAACATTCGCGTTCTAATTACCTCCTAGCGACTCTTTGGTCACGTTGTTGCCAAAAAGTATGTAATAAAAAAGCTTTGCCTAATTGCAACCACCTAGTAGAGGCAATATGAAACAATCTTTGTGTAGCTGGACCCCCGGTAAATTATAAATGAGTGCACGGATATGGTGACATGGGTAAATCGTGAACCACGAATCTGGTTTATATCTCTGAATAATACATTTAACTCCACATTAAATGAGAAGAATGGGGTATAGTGGTATTAATTATTCAAATTGTTTCCGTTGCTGGAGAAAATGAGGGATATAATTCTTTCCATAACGAACTTAAAACTGGTTCTCTGAAAACATTGCTATAAAATAAGTCTGTATTAAGTAAACTACTGTTCCAACTATCTTTTACAAGTCCGCCAATGTAATTATTCTGATCTAAATATTATTCATCTGTTATAAATACATATGTATGAATTAAGTAACATTCTAGGTACCGCTTTACTTCTCAGTAACGTAAATTATTCATACTATCAAAGGCACGTTTTTTCGGAATTTAATTTAGGGCGTGGCTTCGTCTTCTCTCTCTCTCCTCTCTCACTCTCTCTCTCTCTCTCTCTCTCTCTCTCTCCCCAACCCCCTGTTTTATTCGAATTGTTAAAATGTTTATGAAATACTGCATTTAGTCCTCTTGTTTTACGTCGTCATGAGCAAAACTCATAAGATCTTAGGACAAGATATAGACAAAACTGACTAGATCTTTATCACGTCATCAGCAGAAATTCTGCGATATCTTGATGACGAGATATCTCGTCGAAACCACTTGGAGCGTTAATTGCTCACATCTGTTATCTATTTTACTTAGCAATTGTGGTCCTTGCTCCATAAAACACCCAATTCAAGCTTCTAGTAATTGTCTCAACGAGGTATATTGTCATTAGGCAAAGCTGACCAGATCTTAATGAACGAGATATTGTGTCACTAGCAGAAAACTGACAGGATCTTTATCACGTCATCAGCAGGAAATCTACAATATCTTGATGACGAGATATCTCGTCGAGACCACTTGGAACTTTAATTTCTCACATCTGTTGTGCATTTTACTGAGCAATTGTGGTCCTTGCTCCATAAAACCCCCAATCCACCCTTCTAGTGGTTGTCTCAACGAGGTAAATTGTTATTAGGCAAATCTGACCAGATCTTAATGGACGAGATATTGCGTCACTAGCAGAAAACTGACAGGTTCTTTATCTCGTCATCAATAGAAATTCGGCGATATCTTAATGACGAGATATCTCGTCGAAACCACTTGGAACTTTAATTTCTCACATCTGTTGTGTATTTTACTGAGCAATTGTGGTCCTTGCTCCATAAAACCCCCAATCCACCCTTCTAGTGGTTGTCTCAACGAGGTAAATTGTTATTAGGCAAATCTGACCAGATCTTAATGGACGAGATATTGCGTCACTAGCAGAAAACTGACAGGATCTTTATCACGTCATCAGCAGGAAATCTACAATATCTTGATGACGAGATATCTCGTCGAGACCACTTGGAACTTTAATTTCTCACATCTGTTGTGCATTTTACTGAGCAATTGTGGTCCTTGCTCCATAAAACCCCCAATCCACCCTTCTAGTGGTTGTCTCAACGAGGTAAATTGTTATTAGGCAAATCTGACCAGATCTTAATGGACGAGATATTGCGTCACTAGCAGAAAACTGACAGGTTCTTTATCTCGTCATCAATAGAAATTCGGCGATATCTTAATGACGAGATATCTCGTCGAAACCACTTGGAACTTTAATTTCTCACATCTGTTGTGTATTTTACTGAGCAATTGTGGTCCTTGCTCCATAAAACCCCCAATCCACCCTTCTAGTGGTTGTCTCAACGAGGTAAATTGTTATTAGGCAAATCTGACCAGATCTTAATGGACGAGATATTGCGTCACTAGCAGAAAACTGACAGGATCTTTATCACGTCATCAGCAGGAAATCTACAATATCTTGATGACGAGATATCTCGTCGAGACCACTTGGAACTTTAATTTCTCACATCTGTTGTGCATTTTACTGAGCAATTGTGGTCCTTGCTCCATAAAACCCCCAATCCACCCTTCTAGTGGTTGTCTCAACGAGGTAAATTGTTATTAGGCAAATCTGACCAGATCTTAATGGACGAGATATTGCGTCACTAGCAGAAAACTGACAGGTTCTTTATCTCGTCATCAATAGAAATTCGGCGATATCTTAATGACGAGATATCTCGTCGAAACCACTTGGAACTTTAATTTCTCACATCTGTTGTGTATTTTACTGAGCAATTGTGGTCCTTGCTCTATAAAACCCCCAATCCACCCTTCTAGTGGTTGTCTCAACGAGGTAAATTGTTATTAGGCAAATCTGACCAGATCTTAATGGACGAGATATTGCGTCACTAGCAGAAAACTGACAGGATCTTTATCACGTCATCAGCAGGAAATCTACAATATCTTGATGACGAGATATCTCGTCGAGACCACTTGGAACTTTAATTTCTCACATCTGTTGTGCATTTTACTGAGCAATTGTGGTCCTTGCTCCATAAAACCCCCAATCCACCCTTCTAGTGGTTGTCTCAACGAGGTAAATTGTTATTAGGCAAATCTGACCAGATCTTAATGGACGAGATATTGCGTCACTAGCAGAAAACTGACAGGTTCTTTATCTCGTCATCAATAGAAATTCGGCGATATCTTAATGACGAGATATCTCGTCGAAACCACTTGGAACTTTAATTTCTCACATCTGTTGTGTATTTTACTGAGCAATTGTGGTCCTTGCTCCATAAAACCCCCAATCCACCCTTCTAGTGGTTGTCTCAACGAGGTAAATTGTTATTAGGCAAATCTGACCAGATCTTAATGGACGAGATATTGCGTCACTAGCAGAAAACTGACAGGATCTTTATCACGTCATCAGCAGGAAATCTACAATATCTTGATGACGAGATATCTCGTCGAGACCACTTGGAACTTTAATTTCTCACATCTGTTGTGCATTTTACTGAGCAATTGTGGTCCTTGCTCCATAAAACCCCCAATCCACCCTTCTAGTGGTTGTCTCAACGAGGTAAATTGTTATTAGGCAAATCTGACCAGATCTTAATGGACGAGATATTGCGTCACTAGCAGAAAACTGACAGGTTCTTTATCTCGTCATCAATAGAAATTCGGCGATATCTTAATGACGAGATATCTCGTCGAAACCACTTGGAACTTTAATTTCTCACATCTGTTGTGTATTTTACTGAGCAATTGTGGTCCTTGCTCTATAAAACCCCCAATCCACCCTTCTAGTGGTTGTCTCAACGAGGTAAATTGTTATTAGGCAAATCTGACCAGATCTTAATGGACGAGATATTGCGTCACTAGCAGAAAACTGACAGGATCTTTATCTCGTCATCAACAGAAATTCGGCGATATCTCGTCATAGGTAAAATTGGTATTCTTTATGAATGAGATATTTCGTTGTAACCGCTTGGAGGGATAATGAAGTTTTATTGTTACTTTCCATCCCTACGCATGTTTTCCCCGAATGTTTAACAAAGCTTCGATTTAAGTTGATTGAACTACACTGGCGTCCAAAACTATCTTCACATGCATAGAATCACGGATTTCTCAGAAACTGTGAACTATAATTTTATGAATTTGTCTGGAATGAGACATAGCATCATAACACACATAAATACAAAGAACAAAATTTAAGAACACTGCATATGATATAAAACTGTAGCATAAAACCAAAAAAAAAATGGCGATAATATGTGACAAGGAGAGTTCAGAAAAAAATTAATAACTCAGAAAAAAATTAAGGCTTATGAATTTAATATGGAATGTGATCGCCCCTGACTTGTACACACATATCACAACGTGATTTCATGCTAGCAAAATTGTTGTTAACCACAGTTTGGGAGATTAAGTTCCACTCCTCCAGCAATGCGGTCTTCAGGGCATTTATATCTCTAGGAGGAGGATGTCACCGTGCAACTACTTTTCCAAGGTAGTCCTATAAGTCCAGAACAGGAGATTTTATTGGCCACGGAATTCGCTCAATGGCTTCACTTTCAAGGAATTCGTCAAAGAGGTTTGCTCGATGTGGACGAGCGTAATAAATAAAAAAAAATCTGATCCATATGCACCTCTGAAAAGTCTTACATAACGTTCTAAGACCACATCGCGATATCTGGCTGGTCTCGGATCCTCTGTTGAAAACGTGTAGGGGCGTATGTCCATCGCTCATTATTTCACCCCACACCAGCATTGCCTAAACGGTCACATTCCATAATGTTCGAAGGAAGATTTCGAGTTCCTGTCTCCCTCCAGATGTAAAAAAACTTAGAATCAGATGTTAAACTAAACCTCAACTCATCAGTAAAGAGAATATGGATCCATTGGTTTTGACTCCAGTTCTGGTGTTCTTTGCACCAATTAAAGCGTTCCCTCTTGTGTTGTGAAGACAGTGAAACACATACCCTTGGCTTTCTGGCATAAAGACCTTTTTCATTAAGTCTTCTGTATACAGTTTGTCGTGATACAACAATTTCCGTGGCGGCTGCAAGCTCTGAACTTAACTACCAAGCAGTAGACTTCCTGTTACGACGGGCAGTTATTGTCATATATCGATCTAGAGAAGCAGTTGTTAACGTCTACGTATATTTTTCCAGAATGCTTAACATAGCTTCGACTTAAGCTGATCGAACTATATTCACATATACTACATGGGCAAAAGTATTTGGCCTCTACAAGTTTTTAGATAAAGTGCTTTATTATTCTATTTAGTAACGAATAGGTTCTCCTTTTGTTTGTTTTACAGCTGCTACATGTCTAGGTAAATTTTCCACGAGGTCTCTGTAAGTCTGAACAGGAATGCCTCGCTTTCAAATTTCTGCAGTCAAAATACGTTTGCCCATATCGCGCATATTTCTCTAAGTGGTTTCAACAAGACTAAGGGGCCAGCCTCCTGCTCGCTAAAGCTCGTCAACCCTATGAGAATTGCTTTGCAATCCTCACGTATACCGTCAATCATCACGTTCGCTGCGCGAACCTAATGAAGACATGTGTCCTAGCAGAAAGGATTGTTTACAAAATATGATATTCCAAAAAACAAAATATTTTTCAAATCTGACATTGCTGATTTGCAGAAAAGATATATACATTGCCTCTGGTATCGGAATTCAAATGAAAACTTTGAACAAATTTTGACTGGAAAATTGATTACTTCTTTGGAAATTGAATACCCAACATGTTTGTGTGTACTCTCCATACACCAACCCAAAGTGAAGACTTTCGGCCACGACAGATTAAAGATGCGCCAGCCGCCTATAAGCCATACGCTTACAAACACCGATGATGCACTGACCCGGATTCGAACCAGGAATCTTCCTATCAAGAGGCTAACATTTTAACAACCAGAACGATTGGTCGGATAAATATGAATAGGAGGAAATTGAAAAGTGCCATCGAAATCTGATCGTCTTAATTCCACATAAGTATTTTCAATTAAGTATGTGTTAATTCCACATTCTTATGCAGAAATCGTCATCTTAAATACATGGCTGTGTTACTTCTACAGGGTCCAATACTTTATGCTTGAGTGATGCCTTCATTGCTTTCGGCTGCTGACTATATAAAAAAAGTCGCTTTTTTCGTGACTAAAATTACATACTTATTTATTAACATATACATTTTATTTAATATTCTTAATATTTAGATAGTTTTCTTTACAAAACTATATTTACTTATACGGTCGGTGAATAAAAGAGGATATATAGCAATTTGAATAGATCTTGACACCGGTTTTTTAATTCGTTTTCAAATCTGCGAATGCACTTTTCTCTCATTGTGATTTACAGCAAAAATTTTTTTCACGAGAAACGCGATTATTTATTTTTTTTAATGAAATTTGCTGTGTTGATTTTTGTATTTGTTTTGGATTGCCTGAACTAAGGATATATAAGAATTATCTTGAAAGAAAAACTTTTTAGAGATATTTCAGTTTTGTGCCCGTAAAAATTTCCAAAAACTCATGTTTTATTCTACATTTTTCCCAATATCGCTTAAATAGACAAGGAAAGTGCATATCTTTGGTTCTGGACCTAGCTTATATGCTTAACACACTTTCTTCCAAAATTTTAGGAAAATGCACTCGTAAGTTATTTAGTTGTAATGGAGCACAACTAAATAACTTTATGTTTTGATAAAGGTGGAAACATTAAATACATATATATATTTCACAAAGGTATCATGGAAACATCTGTCTATCCTATCAATATAAGTTTCTAAAAAGTACGTCGTTTGAAATGTACATTTAGTATATTAATTTATTAAAGAAACCGACGTTCATTTTCCCGATAATAACATATGTAGAAGAAAATTTTATTTGAAAAGATACTTTTTTGAATAGAGAATGCTTATGGGTGAATAGCATTAACGTAGTTTTTTTTACCAATTTTTTCCAATTTTTAAATTAATTTAATAATTTTTAGTAATTTTTTGTTTTATAATGTGTTTACATATAAGTTGCCTTAAAAAGAAATATAAACCTTAAAAGAATAGCATAATTTGAACAATTATTTTAAGAAAAGGACTCCGAACGTTATCAGATATCTTTAAGTAGACACTATTTAAAAAGAAACTGTGTAAAAATAAAAATGGTGAAATCATTTGTGAATAAATGTAGGCTTAGACGTCTTCGTTTTTAAGGTAAAATCGTTCTTGCACGTAAGTATAGGAAAATTTAAAAAAAACGGAGAACAAAACAAATCACGAAATTCTAGCAGAGAAAAATTTATTTCAAGAACATTAAAAAAAGGAATACAAATTTGGATGTGTTTCATTACATATAAAATTTTGCACAATTAAGAGAGAAAATTGTTTCCTTTCAAAAATACTAGGAATGAAAGGGTTATTTTTCTCAAGAAGCACGAACATTCAAGCTACCCGCAGATATCGCCATCTGTCGGTCATTTATGGATACATTTATCAATCGACAGGATTTTCCGATAACTTATTTTAAAAGGTATTTAAAATATTTATTTACGCATTGATAAAGGTGGAAACACTAAATATATGTATGTTTCATCAAAAGTATCATGGAAACATCTGTCTATCCTATCAATATGAGTTTCTAATAAGTACGTAGTTTGAAATCTACATTTAGTATATTCATTTATTAATGAAACAGACGTTCATTTTTCCGATTATATCATATGTAGAAGAAAAATATAATTAAAAAGATACTTTTTTGAATAGAGAATGCTTATGGGGTGAATAGAGAACTTAAACTGACTTTGTACTTAATACACTAAATAATTATGTTCTATTGTACTTGTGAAATAAATAATATAATAAAAACCATGATTACTACTTTGTCATAGATTTTTCAGTAATTAATAGAAAAATTTTTGTGGAATAAAAATTATTATGATTACATTTGCTAACCTTAAAAACATTTCTTTAATCACTACAATAACTTGAAAATCGCAAATTTGAATTTTATTTATATTTGCTATGATTTTGTATTAATTTTTTATATTTGTTTAATGAGATTAACACGAATATTTGTATGAATATAAGCTGTGGTAGTTGTAAATTTTGATTAATTTAGTTCTGATTTTTTTTATGTACATAGTTTTAAATTTTTTATTAAAAATAATAGAAAATAATAATATATATCAATATGTCGTTTAGAGGAAACTTAAATTTTTTTTATATTCAGTTTTTTCATCAACATGAAATGAATTTTAATACATGTATTAAACAGTTTCGGTTTTTTAATATTTCAGATTCAATCTACTGAATAACAGTGCAATTTTATTTCTCTGATATCACATTTACCTTTTAGTTACTATAATATTTAGGAGATGGCGGCACAAGTACAAAATTTGTGCTTATAATTTACTTGAAAAGATGCCTTCTTGTAGGGAATTTGGAATGTTTTTAGGTTTGCATACGACGTTCGGAAAACCAAAAATCTTAACTTCTTCAAAGTTCAAGAAACAAAATTTTTTTTTCAATGTTGAACATACTCAAATTCATATAAATCTAATTAGTTTCTGGAAACAATATCTCTTTGAATATTATAATTTTATTCTATCGTTCTTATGTGTCCTCGGTAGTATAGTGGTAAGTATCCCCGCCTGTCACGCGGGAGACCGGGGTTCGATTCCCCGCCGGGGAGGAATTTTTGTTTTTAACATTACATTGTGTTTTAAGTACCTGATAATATGTATAACCCATGGAACAAAGTTTTTCTTGAGTTGAATCTGAAAAAAATTTGTTGTTCCTCTTATTTCATATCTATTTCTAATATTATAAAAGGTAGTGTTGTTTGTCCGTTTTTTTTCGCTGACGCAAAATACTGACGATTCTATGGCACTTACAACAATGAGATTTGGCACACAGGTAGTCCAAATTTTTTGCAATTTTTGAGCCGCGGCGAATTTTAAATTCAATCTAGAACATTTTAAAATGAATTTAATGAAATTTAATTATAGTTTTCTTTGGAATAACAACCACTTAAAGATACGACAGTTTTAAAATTTATTTTTTCCGTTTTCATTTTGAGCAGAGGAATAATTTTCCGGCAGAGGATGAAAAAATTGTTTTAACTTAAGGTATGTCGTTCTCTTTTCTGTCTCCTAGACCGTTAAAGATAGAGTAAAAATTTCAACGGATTTGAAATCTGCGGAAAATTTCACCAATGAACGATTCCAAAAAATAGGATTTTTCTTTCAATAAATAATTTTTAAATTGAATATATCTTTTATATTTTCGCAAGTGATAGTGACGTTACGCGAACTTTCTCTTTCCGAAAAAATAGATTGTATCTTCTGCCCTTCGCTTAAAAAAAGAAAGAAACAGAGTACATTTCCTGTCTCATTCCATTTCCGCTGAAAGCAAGAAATAAAAAACACATTGACTGGGATTGTAAGTTTTTTTTTTCGAAAAATCGGATCCGATAAAGATAGATTAATTTCAACGGATTTGAAATCTGCGGAAAATTTCACATAAGTTTGAAACCTAAAAATATGATTTTCTTCAAATAAATAATTTTTAAATTGAATATATCTTCACCGGATTTGAAATCAGCGGAAAATTTTACACCAGATTAATACCTTACATCACAGCGTTGCACAATTTTCACTTCGCTACAAGTATGAATTCCTGTATAATATAGAATTGTTTGTGCTTGTATGATATATGTAATTGTGCTGTTCTCCCCACTATTGCTGTAATGCTAAAAACTCGAATTTTCACTTCGCTACAAGTATGAATTCCTGTATAATATAGAATTGTTTGTGCTTGTATGATATATGTAATTGTGCTGTTCTCCCCACTATTGCTGTAATGATAAAAACTCGAATTTTCACTTCGCTACATGCATGAATTCCTGTATAATATAGAATTGTTTTTGCTTGTAAGATATGCAGGTGTAACTGGGTTAGACCCAATGGGTTTTTTCAAAAAAAAAAAAAAAACATTTGAAAAAACCCACAATTTTTTATACATTTTGGGTGTTTAAAAAAAAAAAAAAAAAAAATTAATTAATATAAGCAAAAGTTTTAATGATTTAAAAATACATTCAAAATTAGAGTTATAAGATTTTTTAACAGAATTGATAACTTTTATAGAAGATTTATTTTTAATACACAAGTTAGGTAGACATTATCTACTAATACTATAAGCTACCATTCTTGAGTGTCATTGTCTCTTCAGGAAACGCTGAACTTTGACCAGTTTTCCTGCTTTCTCTGCCCCTAGTCTATTTATCAACTTTGTCCATATGTTGCAATATGAAGAAAACACATTTAATAGATGCCAAACTTGGTGGGCAGCTGAGGAGTTGAGTGAAAAACCTGCAGAATCCTTCGGGCAACTTTCCAAATTTCTGTGTGTTATGCTCCATTAGCGACCACCACTTCGAAGGATTAGTTTTGTATGAGTTCAAAACATCTACATTGAATGTGTTTTGGGGAAGCAACTCACTGTCTTTGATTTTGAAGGCTAAGATATCAGGCATATATTTAGGTTTCACAGATTGCAATCGTTTCCCTTTGCTTCGCTTGCTCTGCTGACAATCTGTTGCATCTATATGATGGGTCCATTATATTAGCCAGGTAAAAAAAATGGTGGCATTGCTTTATCCATCATTTGTTGTATCTGTTGCTTATATGGCTACAATTCGATACTCATGGAAATGTCAATCCAGACCTACACAGCTGTTGAGAAGTTTGCCAAATCTGCCTGCAACCTATCTAAAGCTACAGAAACTTCTCTTAATTGCTTCTGTAATGCTGAAATTTTGCGGTTCAGCTCAACATATTTGTGAAAGTTTTGGATGAAAGTTCTAACACATTCAACTTGCGAATTCCAATGTGCATCATTTGGAATTAGAGGCATGAATCCACCCTTTTCCTTTAATAATTTATCATGAGACGTTGTGGTTGTAAAAGTATTTATTTACATCTACAATGCGTTTAGGGACACTTTCATAAAAAAAAAACGTTCTTAAACAAATTTGACAGAAAAATTTATTTTTAAACTTCTATTTGGGTACTAAATATATTTATTTTAAAAAAAATTTTAGTTTGTTTTTTTTAACAAATTTTTTTTTAATACTCATACTTTTTTTTTAAAACAGACTTTTTTCTAAAAAAAAAACCAAATTTAAAAAAAAAAAAAACACCATTTAATCTAGATGTTTTTCTGAAAAACCCAGTTTTATGTGGGTTTTTTCAGGTTTTTTTTTTTAAACACGAAAAGACCCAGGAGGGTTGGGTTTTTGCCAACCGTGATGATATGTGTAATGGACAATATGCATGTTTTTCAAATTCATTTTAAAATGAAAGAGCACGAAAAACTACGTAGAAAAATGCCACTTAAACTGCAATCTGACGACATTAATTATATTTAAAACGCTTTTTAAATTGTTCTGACGTCACTTTTAACGAAAAACTGCAGTCGCTGACGATTCTTGACTGTGACGTCATCTTACACGATTTTCCCATCGTGCATTCCTTGAACTGTGTTGTCTCTATGGGTATCTTTTTAGTAGTCTTATTTTTACATATTTTTGATTAATTCATTAATAGAAGATTCGAAAATAGTTAAAAAGAAGATTTACAAATGTTTTATTGTTCCGTTTGGGTCATAATTGAACGATTAAAACACCAAAAAAGTATTTTTTGTTGTACCAAAATATGAACAAGTTCGTAGAAAGATGGTACAGCGTTATGAAAAGAGATGAAAAGCAAAACAAAAAGCTCTTTTCTACTTCTTGCTTGCATTGCTGTGAAGATCATTTTTCGGTAAGTTTAAAATACCAAAAATTATTTGTATTTTTAATTGTTTTTAAATAAGAATTGTGTGATTTAATCTTGTGGATGACTACTAGTGTTTTTGCTAAAACGAAAACATTCTTTCTGTATCAAGTCACTCAATATGCAGAATTTCTTGTTTCATGAAAAAGAATTTAATAAATAAATATAGGAATACTATATATTTATAAATAAAAACTGGTTAAAAAATATAGAGAGAGCTAACATCAATAAACATTGAATTATTATACTCATGATAATTACTTTGCAGTTATTCATACACTTGGTAAAACTGTGTCATATTTCTTCTTTAAACTGAATGATAAGCATTATGGAATAAGTGTCGTTAGAATTAAGATATATAATTAAAAAATAATTCTTCTAAATTTGAAATTTAAAACTTTAATATTTTTTACATTACACACAAATGTATGTAAATGTAATTATTTTAAAAGTGAAAAGTTAGAATAAAAGTAAAATTAATTTATTAAAAAAAAAGCATTGTACAAATATTTCTATTAAAAATAAGAAATTAAAGTTTAAAACTAGTGTTAACAAATTTTGGTAAATAGTGCTACAAGTAAAAATTTTTAATTTAGATATTACTTTATTTTTTATTGGAGAATGACATTGAAAACTACTGGGAGTATCGTCTCTCTTGCAGTACGAAGCAACATAACTTTCAACCTCATTTGTTTAGCATTAAAACTAATATTTGTAAACAATTACGAATTTTGTTTTAAATTTGCATAATTTTATAAAACTGCAAGACAAAAAATATATACAAAGAGCTAACATCAATAAACATTGAATTATTATACTCATGATACTTAATTTGCAGTTGGTAAAACTGTGTCATATTTCTTCTTTAAACTGAATGATAAGTATTATAGAATTCAAATTCTTGCAATTTTAATCAAATTATCACATTACCTTCTTCATGGTTAAAATATTGGACTACCAAATGTCGTGTTCAATATTTAATGCAGTTGCAATTTTCGCAACAAGTTTCTCAACACATGTTATTTTTGGATCATTTTTTAGTACATTACGTTTTACCGCTTAAATATATTTAAAAAATTATTGTTCATTAACTAACAAAAATAACTTTGCTAAAAAATTAACGTAGAAAATTAATTTTAAGTCAGCTTTAAAAATTCACTATTTTGATACCCCTACAATTTTAATCTATTTTGAAATTATTTTCCTAATATAAAGCTCTTAATTGATATACTATTCTAATTATCTATATAAAAAAATTTATTTCAAAATAAATTGTGTTACTTATTAAGGAGAAGAGAACAACTATATATATATATATATATATATATATATATATATATATATATATATATATATATATATATATATATAATAATACAAGTACAACTTTTTGATAATAGCACTACTGTTTAAAAGCAATTTAAAAATAAATTTTTTTTTTAAATAAATATGTTGTACAAAATATTATCTTACTCTTCGCTTTTACGCCTTTCATTTCTACTCCCATAAAATTTGGATGATTTCCCAGAAAAGAAAACATGGATATACCATCCAATTTAGGTAGATTATCCGACTGGACTTTTACAAAGCCTTGTTCTACAGTCGTCATTTTTAAAGAAGAAATCTGTATAATAATAATAATGTACAGACTATAATTGAAAACAATTATTTAAAAAATAAAATTAGCGTAAAATCAATGAAAGCAACCTGAAATAACATGCAGCCGGCGAATGTAGCGTGAGATTTCATGTACTATGACGTCACACCAAGCTCCAACCCGTTTTCAGTCACGTGACTTTGGCGCGTTTTTTAGACTCTTATAACGCTTAAATTCAAACTTTTTGTGATTTTTAAAGTTGATTTTCGGATTGTTCATGATTGAATTTGTAAAATAAGTACCATTTTAGGACGTTTTGTGACATAGTGCATATTCCCTATTATGCTGTTCTTCTCTCTATTGCTTGCTCCCTGCTTTTTATCTGTTTTCGCCATCACGTAACTGAAATACTTTTCTGACAATATCACATATAAATACTTTTCCTAATGAAATAATCCAAAGTAATTTCTTTGTTACCAAATTTCTCCCACGAACAACTTGAATCTCACTTGAATAAATTAGAAAAATCTATTTTCCAAATCCAAGTATTCACAAGCTTCAAAATTTCCTTGGCTACCTTAAACCAATTCTCAATGTCTAATTCGTATGAATACAAGTCATAATCAGTAATGCAGCAGATCTTCCACTTTAGACCACCCCCAATGTAATTTAACCCTCCAAGTGGTTTCGACGAGATATCTCGTCCATCAAGATTGGACAAATTTGAGCACTGACGAGATACATCGTCTCAAGATATTGACGATTTTTTTCGTGATGACGATATCAAAATCTGGTCAGTTGTCTTCTTATGACGATTTACACTACCCAATAATAATGGACAGGACGCCATTGGATTTGCATAAAATCCGACTACTTGTTTGGGGGTGATTTTCGTGGTATGGCCTGAAACCTTTGCATGTTGTTCCGGGTCAATGGAACGCTGACGCCTACATGGACATTTGGTCAATCAGGTTCTTCCTAAGCTCTGAAAATTTTAGGGAATGGACGAATGTTACTTCCAGAACGACAACGCTCCGTGTCATGTTGAAGCCCCTGTCAAGCAGTGGTATCAAGATATGGATGTAAAACGACTTCCCTGGCCTGCTCATAGTCCCGATATAAAACCCATAGAACATTTGTGGGACGCGTTAGAGCGACGCCCACTGACTAAGGATACGTCATCGATGTATTGGAGTCGATGTTTTCGTAACATCGATGTTTATAAGTGTCGATGTTTTATTTTTAAATGAAAAAAGTACCGTTATAAAAATTTCAAAAATAACCAAGTAGCATAATTTTCATAATCAGAAAATTGAACATACTTATAGACCAAAGTGGTCAAGGGTGAAGGGTCTGAAAAGTAGGGATGCGACATCGATGTTTTCAAAACATTGAGGTTTTATAAAAAAAACATCGATGTATTGGAGCAGATGTCGCATCACTAATTGCTAAACCAGTTTTAAGAAAGGGGGAAAAAAGTTTAAATACACTGAATTTTAAAAACATCGATAGTTTGGGGGCGATGTACTATCAACATCGATGTTTTGCTGTCAATATCGCATCAATAGTTTCTAAACCAGTTTTAAGAAATGGGTAAAAAAGTTTGAATACACTGAATTTTAAAAACATCGATAGTTTTTGGTGCGATGTGTTAACAACATCGATGTTTTAATTTTGAACATCGAAGTTTGAAAACATCGATGTTTTACTAGTTGCTAAACCAGTTTTAAGAAATGGGGGGAAAAGGTTTAAATACACTGATGATGAAAAACATCGATGTTTTTGGGCGATGTATTATCAACATCGATGTTTTAATTTGAACATTGATGTTTTGCTGTCGAAGTCGCATCACTAATATGGACCATGGAACCACGTCCGAAATCTACAGCTGAGCTGACGATATTATTGCAGTAGCAATGGACACAAATACCCATAGCTGTGTATCAAAACCTTGTTGAAAGTATGCCCAGAAGGGTTGCTAGTGTAACTGTAGCACGTGGGGGACCATCCCCCTTTTAAAGCATGTATTTTTCCCTTATACCATCACATCTTGCTGTCCGGTCCATTATTGTAGGTTAGTGCGTGTCGTCCGTCTAGATCTGCTAATGCTTTTGCTAATTACGAGATAAATCGTAACGACAACCACAAAGAAGGTTAAGTGCTTTTTTTCTCGTAGGTTTGATCTGAAATGAGAGATGGCCAAAGATACCATCAATTAATGTAACAGTCTTTCAGGTCTATTATAAATCATAGAAATCCCCAATACCTTCAACCTAACTTTCATATCATTTTGAAGGTTTATGTACCAACCGATCCAGCCTTTTAACTGCCAAAAAATGAAATGTTGTTGCTGGTCCATCTAGACCAGATTCATAAGGTCCGAGGTCAACACCAAGGCATTTTGAACCACGGTCGGGTGACCCGAGGAGGCTCACTACTCACCATTTCCGCGCCAGGCCGTGAGGACAGTTGAGGCGCCACGACAGATTTAACGTGCACCAGCCTCTTTTTTACGCGACGATCTTTGGTGGGTTTTGAACTCGAAACCCTCCGGTTTCTCTTACAATCAGGTTCATAAGATCTTGACCCCTGAGAAGTTGAAAAGGTTTCTTGCATGATTGCATAGCTAAATGAGAAAAACGGTACGCATCATAAACCAAAGCGTATAGTATGTTTTTTCTGAAAAGAATGATCCAACCACCATAATCTACGCAATACAGATTATGGTGCTGGTTGATTGATGCTAATGTAGATTATGATGCGAATAATTTACATAATATGTAGGTTATGATAAGAATGATCTATATATTAAAATTCCATTTCCATTTATGATATTCATACTATGTAGATTAATCGCTTGAAATTAATCATAATCTACTTAGTATGCAGATTATGGTGGAAATGTAGATTATGATGTTTTTCTCATTTTATTAGATTTAGTATGTAGATTATGTTTCGAATAATCTAGATACTAAATAGTTTATACGCATCATATGTAATCATAATCTGCATGATATGTAGATCATATTACGAACAATCGACGTATCTCTACTATTATAAAAGGAAGTGTTTCTCTGTTTTCTGTCTGTCTGTGATCCAAGTCCTGACGAATCTATGTCACTTACAGTGATGGGATTTGGCTCACAGGTAGTTCAAAATTTTTACAATTTTTGGGCCGCGCCGAATTTTGAAATTCAATCTAGAACGTTTTAAATTAATTTAATGGAATTCAATTATTATTGTTTTCTTTGGAATGGCAACAGTATAAAATATCACAGTTTTTAAATTTATATTTTCCGCTTCCGCTTAATTTTACAAAGGAATGATTTTTCAGTAGACTATAATTTTTTTTTTTTAAACTGGAGTTATATAGTTCTTTTTTCCATCTCCTAGACCAGTGGTTCCTAAACTTAGTTGTCCCACTTATTGCAAAAACCTGACCGCGTGAACCCCCAAATAAAATAACTCTACATAACTGCATAATAGAAAAATTACAAATTTAACTTTCATGTCTTGAATGATATTTTTTTTTAAATATAAATTTTGTATATTTTTTATTGTAGTATTTATTAAAATGAGTATTTATTGAAAGTAGTGGTATTTTAGTACATATTACTTTCAATAAATACTAATTTCATACTACTATAGCAGTAGTAGTAAATTAATAGTAGTAGTATTTTATAAAGTAAATACTACTATTACTATATATTTACTAAAATACTAGTAAGTAGTATTTATTGAAATTATAACTTTTGTTTTAAAATGCAAAACGCATTTTTTTAATGAGATGGGTGAAATTGATGGGAGGACATGAGGTTATTTATGTTATGCTCTTTGTTTGTGAGTAACATTCGTAAATCTCCACGAGCAGAAATTACCTGTCGGTTTCTTTTTTTCGTGATGAAGCTCATAGCTGCACTAAATCCACGTCCTACGAAGTAGGAAAGCAATTAACAGCTTCTGTACACTAACCCATAATGCATGATATAAAATTGGTATCCGTTTTTGTAACCAGTGTTTTGTGGTATCCTTGTTCAAACATTGGTTTCTGCTTCTCATTTGTGAATAATTCAATATATTGCTCCTATATTAGTATGGATTCAATTCATCTGAGTTTGTTGGTCTACTTGCAAACGAACCACAGTCACACTCACCAGAGATAGAGAAAGGGGGTGATGTGTGATAAATAGTTTCTCACATGGTTATCCCCGATTGGGTGTTGGTCTACTTCAAAAGGGTCCAACACCCAATCGGGGATAACCATGTGAGAAACTATTTATCACACATCACCCCCTTTCTCTACCTCTATATCTCTGGTGAGTGTGACTGTGGTTCGTTTCATCTACTGGAGAGGGCAACACTTCCTAGATATTTTCATCTATTTATTTGGAATTCTAGGTTGCATAATAATACATTACAACATCGTTTAAGACAGCAGCAGAGAGCCCCTTATCGTCCTTTGTCTCCGTGGGTCGAATCCCCTTCTTCCTCCTCCTGACCCCGGGTGACCTTTGACAGACACCCCAGCCAACATCCCTAGAAGATGTCTCGTCCCCCCTGCCAGACATTCCTCCCTGTGTTGGCCGGAGAACCTCCGAACCTCACACTATTAAACTGTTATAATCTTCATTATTTTCCAAGTAAAGTACTAGATTTGTCATCTCAATTAACTGTTGTTGCTATCCAATGTGTTATTTTTGAATCTCAATACCCCTTTATCCCATTCCAATGTCCTATTTATGGCCATGCCGATGTAGTGTTTTTGCTCTTAATGTCCTACTTTTGAGCACCCCGATACTTGTTTCCGACATCTCAATGTCCTATTCTTGGCCGGTTTTTCCACCCCAATGTCCTAACTATGGCATCCCAATATTCGTTTGTGAAATCTCAATGTCCTATTCGTGGCATCCCAATGCTCGGTTATGCAATTCCGATGTCCTGTTGCTTCCATCCAATGTCTTATTTTTGCCATCCTAATGGCCTATTTTTGACCCTCCCAATATTCGTTTGTGACATCTCAATGTCCTATTCTTGGCATCCCAATGTCCCGTTGCTTCCATCCAATGTCCTATTTTTGCCATCCCAATGTCCCGCTTTTGTCTGAAGTAAATATTGTCACCCTGGAATACTATGTAAAAACCTAATATGTGTCGTCTGAAGAAACATTTCACTTCGATAATTGGGGGAAAAGAAAGAAAGAAAAAAAAAAGAAACTTCGAAAGTTTCCATAACATGCTTTATTAATTTACACTTTTCATAATTACTTTGCCACTGCTAAGTTACAAATAAAAAAAGGTTAAATTCATTTTCATAGGTTTGCAACTGAACCAACCAGGCCCTAGTCTTAGAATTTTGGCAGTGAAGACTAGGAGGCGCTGGCTACCAACCAGGTGTAAGACATAAAATATATATATATATATCAATGAAATATATATGTTATATAAAACTACAGCTACATAAAAAAGAGGAGGAAATGCACTTGCTTTGCTACTCATTTCCCAATACTTTAATCTAATAATAGAATGTAAAAGAGTAAAAGAAGACAACGAACTTGACATGAATATTATCTACAGCGACCGATTAATAGTATTGTTGGTGCTCCGATGCCAGCGCCATCTGCTAGCAAGTTGAGGCAAAGTAGAGGAAAATTTCTGAAAGATTTAACTGCATAGATAAGCAAGAGATGGCGCCACGTCCATAAGTTCTTTTTGTACCCAACAATGAATATTATTCGGTCCAGAAGCTACATTACAGGTTCATTGAATTCAGCAGCAGCACAAGTATCATCAGAAGCGGTGAGTAAAGGCAATTTACGTAAAGCCCTCACAACATGTAAACGAAAACCTAACTTGTACTTAAATTAGGGTGCTAGGGGCTGTATATTGCTGTAGGGGAGAGTAGACTTTTTATCTTGCTTCAGTAAACATTCTTATATTTTAAAAAAATTACCAAACAGCTAAGTCAGTATACTCAGTATAAAAAGTACTTTCAATCCAATACATGATGGAATGTTACATAAAATTGATAAGACTAAACTTAAATTTTTCTACATACATGTATTTTACAGACATGATTAAGAATTTTTAAAATACATTTTTGAGTTCATGAATTTTATGAACATTTCATCTTTATAAAATCGTAAAAATGAGTGGATTTGGAACACAAATAGTAATACTCAAATATTTTGATCACGTGATAAATAAACGCTATAGTTATTAACAATTATATGGTCGTAATTACATATAAAGTATATATGTTGCCTTTCTGAAAGAACATATTATAAACTAACGTATTTTACAGATGTTTAAAGGAAACATTTTATTTAAAAATTTTCATTTATTCATTCTCTCTCCCCCATCAGTCCCTAAAATTACAAAATTTAAAATATACATGAGAACTTCTGAAGATTTGAGAAAGTTCACTACTGTAGAGTGAATGTTAACATGTAGGCCACAAAATGTATTCATACACGGGTATGACTGTACAGTGAAACAGTATAGGTTCCATTTCTTAAAGTTGTAACAAATCATTTGAAACATTGAAATGACTTTCTGGAAAAAAATCCGATTCAAACATTTTATCACAGACTATTCATTCACATAATTTATTTCTCTCGTTAATTTTTAAGAAGTTTTTCGTACTTCAACAGCATATTTAGTTTTTTGAGATTTAACGCAAACCCTAATCTTATCAAAATTTGTAATGTTTTATCAGTGAAGGACAGTAACTGTAGATCAATAATTTTTGTGAAATAAATTTGATGTTTGTGAAAGAAAACAGATTTTACATCAGAAGAATTTTTAATATAAGCAAGGGTTTAACGTTCCCTCAAAAGACTATACCATCATTTGATAGAGCTGTTGTTGTCATTAACTGTCAACAACATCAAAATAAACTATTTTTAATCATAACAATTCGAATTAAAATCACGATTTACTCCGAATTTCAGTTCTAACAGAGACGATAAATTTCAATTTTTCCATAACTTTTCCAGAAACACATTTGAATGCTTCACATCACTGTGAGGAATATATTCGAGAAAAATCACAATAATTTTTCCAAAAAAGAACAAATAATAGCGTATGTAATAGATTTAGAATCAATATCTCGCAACACTAAAGTACAACAAATGTTCCATTTCCAAGCAGTAACATCTTCAGTAACAATTAGTACAATACGCGTTTTATGTACACACACTGGTTTCCAATGAATTTAAACCAAGCTATGCAACAGATAGCATTATTGAATCAGAAAATCAACCAAATACAAATGCGTAGCTATATAAATGTGCCACAAGCTAGCTGCTCTACCACTATGCAACTCCCCGTTCGCTCTACAATCCAAGCAGTGCAGTTGATATCTTCTGTACCCTCTATGATCTATCTTCAACACCACATTCGATCAACAATTTTTACATGACAGTTTAATGTAATCGTGATACCAAAATATCTCTACTCATACCGATTCCGAAAACGGTAATTTTCACAAAAGTTGTTTTAAAGTTCTCTCGATGTCTTTAGGTAACTTAGCTGATAAAATCTGTAACAAGCCAATTAATTGGTAATGAATTTAATTATTGTTTTTAGCAATTGTTTTATCTGGTTTATAAGGTTGTGGTTCATTTCATCTTCTCACAAATGCAATAAAATATCAATTTTGCTCTTTGCATTCCTAATTTAGAATTTCAGTTCCACGTACAAAATATAATTTAATCCTTAATATCCAGAAACGTGTCCTTATATTTATTATTCCTTGAAAATAATTGAACGAAAGCTTGCGTTGATCTGAGTATGAACGCATCAGATATTCGATGAATTACGTTCAATTTCTAAATAAGAGCGAATTTTATTCGATGTTTTTACAAAATCAATTTAAAAACAAAATAGTCGATATTTGGAATGCATATTCTGCAGTTCCTTGCAATGTAAAGAACGCCATTTTATTTTCATTTGAAGTTATTCGGTTTCCTAACAGAAAATGAGAGTGACAAATATATTTGTCCATCAATCATCACTTCACGAAATACCTGTACACTTAATAAACAAAATTGTGCTTCCATTTTATATTCTAATTAAATTGCATAACTATGAGTAAGTTTTCGTTTTGTATTGAGTAATTTTTGCAAATTCATCATTGAATTCATTCAAGTAAACTTTATTTCTTATATCGAACCACTTTTTAAATCTTTTGAATTCCGTTATTTAAGTATCTTCAAGATATGGATCAGCCTCAAATCTCCTCTTAGAACTTCTACAAGCATTAGAAAAATGAGGTCAATATACTCTTTTTGAATTAGAGAACAAGTCATCATAGATTAAATGTACAGAATGTAGTATGTAATTTTAATTTCTATCCTACGAATTACAATCTTAAATTCTATCCTACAGTACTTTAGTAAAAAGCTCCACAGTATCGCAAAGTATTCCTCACGTTTAACAATATATTTTCAGGTTAACATATGCATGAAAAGGGTAATTTTTTAAAATTTTTCTAAGATTCTAATGCTATCAGCGACGAGAGGTCATATAAAACTAGAAACTGCAACATTCCAATAAAATGTAAATTTCTTTACACAATTTTTGTCCTAGTTTTCGAAAGTATTAGAAATAATTTAGGTCTATTTGTGTGTTTGAAAAACATTGAATTGTTTTGATATTCTTTGCACTGTATAATCAAATACACCAACATTTCAAAATACGAAATTTTGGAACACGTCCGTTGTCTTGTAATGTGAAAATAAGATTATAATCGAACACACACAAATTGAAAAAGATATTGGCAATAAAAATATTTTTTAAATGTTAAATTATATCATCACTGAAATTATGAAAGCATAGAAGCATGCAGAAGCCCTGGAGGGAGAAAAACCCATAAAAGCATATAATATAAATTGTACTGTTTCCCTACGCTCACAACCCGATTGGCTTTGTTTAAACAACTGCTTGGAAAAGAATGTAGAACGCCAAGTTTAAACATTAAAAAAAGTGATAGATTCCTTGGGAAGATTTTGCATACAAATTACAGATAAACAAAAGCATGTCATACAACAGAACGCTGATTACAACTAAGACCTCCTAATAGAACTGAGTTATGTTTCGTTATGGATTCCAAATACTTCGAGTCACAGAGTATGGGCTTCGCATAAAACTCTTAAAATTTTTCCAAACAGTTCTTAACACACGATCCCCTTACAACACAATAAACGAATAATAAATATAACTTTGTCCATAAAACATAAAGGGTAGAAATGAATAAAACCAATCAATACACACCTTAAATAGTCATGAATAATGGGAATGAGTTCACTAATCCAATATGAGCTAAGCATTCGAAGCAAATTCCACACTTTCAATCGCTTAACATCAACTCTTTATCCTAAGCTATAAAACTCAACAATTTAAGTCCCGTATTCAAGGACATGCTTTCACATCCCACAGTAACTTCATATTTCCAGCTCTAAAATGACGTCATTTGATCCATAGAGAAAGAACATAAGTAGAGTGAGCAATGGTAACCTTTTTTTGTGTGCCCAGGATCGTCGGACCTTAACTAGTAGTCACGTGACCCTTCGACTACTTTCGTCAACGGGATGAAACCGAACATCCATCGCCTGATTGGTCCACGGTACTGGAAATGAAGCCTATCTATTGATTCATCATCTGATTGGTCCGTGCGAAATAGTAGTAAACTGGCAGTTTCACCACTTTGTCGCCACTATAAAAATGCGAGCTCAAACACCTACCCTGTCCTTAGATGGAACATCGCCAAACGAGGCGATACGAAGCCAAATCGGCCAAGTCAATTTTTCACATAAGTCACGTGACTGCTAGTCGACATGTTGAAGCTCCTCTCGCTAGCAATGCTCATTCTACTTACATCTAACACATATGGTTTAATCAACAGGGAACAAATCGTGTAGAAGAATTAGTTTTTGAATTTTATTAAAGACAAATTTAAACGTTGAAACATTGGATTTAAGTATATAATATTAACGTAAATCCAATCTAAATAGACGACAGCCTCAAAAATAGTTTAATGATACCCCTGAAAGATTACCTTAAAAAGGCTGTTAAAAATATTCGCATTCAGACGCTATCTCTTCATTCTAATTACAATAACAATAGGATAAAAAACTGTTTTGGGTTCAAGCTTCCACT